>JADRCD010210769.1:0-21439 GCA_019843815.1 Montemys delectorum
GGGGGGGGGATTTGCCCTTCAGATATGCTGCATACCAGATATTTGCATTACAATTCACAACAGTAGCAAAATTACAGTTATGATGTAGCAACTGAAAGATCCCCCGAGCTGGGGAGACCCTCACTCAAGTCTCGGGATGACACGACCACCCCAATAACTCACGAGAGACGGATCTTGATGCAACAGCCTGAGGTTTATTCAGGGGGAGGAAGGGAAGCCAGATCTGGGGTCGAACACATAGCCTAGCAGGCCAGAGGGGTTCGACCCCGAGCACAATGAACAAGGGGTATTTAAAGGGAAAAACCACACACACACACATACACACACACACACACACACACACACACACACACACACACACACACACGCAGACACACACACACAGACACACACACAGACCAGAGGGCATTGTTGGCAAGTATTCTTCTTTAGTTGCTCTTCTTGTTGCAGGATATTTGATCACCCCGTGAACCCCAAGATCCTGTTATTTACTGAAGAAAAACAAAACAAAAACAAAAACAAAAACCTGGGATAGTGTGGCTCAGCCCTAGCACACATCTTTTATCCAAGAGCCAAATAAAGTCAACCCTAGATCAAGAGGCAGAGCAAGTAACCCTGCCCACTAATATAAGTCAACAGAAAGGAAAGCTTTGGAGTCCTGGAGGAGAAGGAGCCTTTTGCTTCTGGGATGTTGATGGAGTAGGAAGGTCAGCTAGGTGCTTTCTCTGCCCCTCTGAACTAGCAGGTTTTCACCCCAGCCTCTGGCTCCCGAGTCTTCGCTGGTAAAATCGAACAGCTGGGACTTTTGTTTCTAAAACATCTCCCGGTGGTGGCGCTTGCCTTTAATCCCAGCACTTGGAAGGTAGAGGCAGGTGGATTTCTGAGTTCAAGGCCAGCCTGGTCTACAGAGTGAGTTCCAGGACAGCCAGGGCTACACAGAGAAACCCTGTCTCGAAACAAACCAAAAAAAATAAAACAAAACAAAAAAACAAACAAACAAAAAACCATCTCCCAGTTTTTTGTTTTGTTTTAAAGAGACACTCTTCAGATGAATCTACAAATGTCCTGGGCTCCCTTCACAGCTGTCCTGGGGATGCAGCAGCCTGTGGGCCACAGGTTGGAAGTAATTGCCTGAGGCTAAGTCCTGTGATAAACTATCCAGGGGTTTGACTGTCTCTCCTCTTGACTAGTGGGACTGTAAGTCAAGGAGCAGATCCTGGGAAAAACCGATGTTGTCATCCAGGTTCCTGTGCAAAATGCTGTTGCTTTTTTTTTTTCTGTAGAATTTGTATTCGTGTGTGTGTGTGTGTGTGTGTGTGTGTGTGTGGGTGTGTGTGTGTGTGTGTGTGTATAAAACACTGTGTCTGCTAGGCTCCAAGACATCTTCTGCCTGTGCTCATTTGCCAATGGGGCTTTCATAGACAATCCTGAGTTCCTGTTCTCAGATGAACTTGATCTTAACATACAAGCAGAATACAACCAGTTTCGGTGAACATGGGCTCATTGTGTCCTACTGACCAAAGTCCTCCTTGGCAGACCCCATAGCTAGAACACCTCCTGTGGTTGGGAATCCCTCTGCTCTCAGTACAGGGTCTTTACCAAGGTCGGAACCTCCTGAACACTGAGAAAATGCCTCACTCTCAAGGACATCATCACCTTCACTGTAGAATCCGTTCAAAAGTTCAAAGCAAGCTATGACACTATGACCTCAGCTCCTTCTGTGGGCAGAGCTGTCCTGGGTGTGGATCATGACAGGGGGCATGAAAGCAACAGCCGGAGCCTTTCTCAGGCTTCTGAGTCCCTGAGTATCAGGGAGATCCACTGATCATCTTTTGCTCTTCAAACCATCCCCCTACGTAAACATCCACGTCTCAATATCCCGGTAGCAGCCATCAGCTCCTCACCTAGCTGCCAGCTCCAATGCCATGTCTTCTGGGCTGCCTTTCACTTCTGCAGTTCCACCACTCGGCACCACAGTGTGACCCACGGGTGACGCTACCTCCCTGTTGGCTCCCATGGTTCTTCTTTCCATTTCTGAAAATTTGGCCACTTACCAGCATCTAGAGCAGAGTGTCTCAATCTGGGGGAGAGGGGGGTTGTGATTCCCATGGGAGTTACGTATCAGATATCCTGCCTATCGAGATATTTACATTACAATTCCTGACAGCAGCAAAATGACAGCTATGGAGTTGTAACAACAACAAAAATTATGGTTGGGGGTCACCACAACACAAGGAACTGTATTTTTTTTTTTTTTTTGGCTTCTTGAGACAGGGTTTCTCTGTATAGCCCTGGCTATCCTGGAACTCACTCTGTAGACCAGGCTGGCCTTGAAGGGCCGCAGCATCAGGAGGTTTGAGAACTTCTGCTCTGGAACATGACAGGATCTATAGCTCAGAGTATCGTTCTGTGTTGTCAGCATGTATACTGTGATGCCAGGGAGGTGGACCACCCACTGTATGCTTGATAGACAGGGTCCTAGCCACATTTGGACCGTTTCAGCATCCGCAAAGGTATCTTCAGTACCTTAACATCCACTAAATCATGGATAAGCTGTCTTTGATGGACAGAATGTCTTTGATAGACAGGCTATCTTCAATGGACTTGATATCTTTGATGGACAGGCTATCTTTATAGGACAGGATATCTTTGTTGGACAGGATGTCTTTGGATGAAACCCGTCTTTGATGGACAGGTATATTTGATAGACAAGATGTCTTTAACAGTAATTTGCCCAGATAAACTTTTCAACTTTTAAAGACAGTTCCAAGTTATCAAGTATAAGAGATTATATCTATTTCACCAATATGTGTAGAAAATATCGTAGCCAAGTAATGCCAGGCAGGTTCTTGAACCAGGGGTGTGACCTGCCAGCATGTTGTAATTAACCAGGGTTTTGACTTAATGCCTCTGTCCATTGTTTTCCTAGCGGATAAGTCACAGACAGTTTTATTAGGAACACACCTATTGTGTTTTTTTTCTGTGATGTCATAACACAGTTATTTCAACATCTTATTTCAATTTAGAATGCTGTTGCTATTTGCTGGGCACAGGGGACATCTCCTCTCCATCTTCTCTCAGATGGTGTACTCCATATCTGTGGAGATCCGTCCCTAAGAGACATCAGTGGCGCCATACTGCCTCTTGGAATGCACTGTAGACTTTTCCCTTGGCCAACTTGAGACTTCTTTTTCCTCCCTTTCAGTTGGAATAGGTGCCAGGTGACTAGTTATAAAATTGGAATGCTAAGGAGTAGCCGTTAAGTAGCTTGACCAAAGCAGCCAGGAAAGCTTCCTTGAAAAGCCTCTGTCATTGGAGAAGCAGGTATTTCCCTTGTCAGAGTGAAATAAACTTTTCACAGACAGGTGTAACACTGAAGTCTCTTGAAATGAAGGTTGCCATGTTAAGTGAATTTTCTAGCACAGAAAGGGGGCCTCTGAAGTGAGCGCTTTCTGGCACAGCAAGCAATTTACTTCACATTTTCAAGCGACTCTGGTGTTGATAGACTGTAGCACGTAAACAGTGCTCCACATAGGATTTTTTCTCTTTTCTCTCCATTTTTCTTTCTTTCTTCTTCTTTTTTTGTTTGTGTAATTCTTGAGGTTCACATTGGGATCCCTGTGTGAGTACCTGATGGGAAACTATGTGGTGTGCATATGTGTGTGTGTGTGTGTGTGTGTGTGTGTGTGTGTGTGTGTGTGTGTGCATGTGAGTTTTAGAGCCTTTTAGTAGGGACCCACAGACAGGCTGATCCCACTGTCTCTGCATACTTTAATTGCAGTACTCCCTGGTTTTATTGTACTTATGGCACAGAGTTTGTTTTCCTAATGGAAGAGATACATTTATTTTTTTTCTTTCATTTCCACAGAGTAGATTTATTTTCTCCTTTATTTTCAGGTTTTGTCTAGAGGGCATAGGCAGCCTTGGGTGGATTCTCATTAGAATGCTTAGGTTGCCATGCCTGAAAGTATTAATGTTGACTGTGTACTGGCTAATCATCCTTACAGGAATAACTCACATAATCTGCCTTTGAGAATCGTCTCATGTTACGGACGAGGAGACTAGAGGACGAGTGTAGTTGAGGCATGTGTCCAAAGCCATCCCGTTAATAAGAAGAAATGCCGGCACTGGCGTATGCCAGGTGATGGTTTCCCCAACCCATCAACTGGGGATGGAGACATGCTTAGCAGAGCACTCTGGGAATGCTTGATGACGTAACAGTCAGATGCTTGCAAACACATGATACTCCCCCTTCCTTTCTCCTTCATTGTCCCCATATGACACATTTAGAAATACACAGATGTCCAAGGGGAGGCAAAATGCAAAGGGTAAAGCGGCTTCTGAAAGTGTAAGACCCAGAGTCAGGGATGTGGTTCAGTCTGCAGGGAGCTTGATGCACGTGCGCAGATCCCTAGGTGCCATCCTCAGCACCGTAAACAAGAGGTATTGGGGATGCGTACCCAGCACAAAGGAGGAGGAGGCAGAAGAATAAGAAATTTAGAGCCATCAGATACTTAAGGTTTCCAAGGCTAGCCTGGGCTATATGAGACCCTGAGACAGAGAGACAGAGAGAGACAGAGACACAGAGAAGGAGAAGCAGAGAGAGACAGAGACACAGAGAAGGAGAAGCAGAGAGAGACAGAAACACAGACACAATCAGAGAGACAGATACAGTCTCTCTGTACAGAGAGACAGACAGAAGTAGAGACAGACGTGCAGGCAGGCAGGCTGACAAAAGCAGGACTATAGGCCTTATGATGTTCGTCTTGTCTTAAGTGGGAAGAACCGCTCATGGTCACGAGGCACCAAGCATTTATGTTGAACAACACACCCAGACGCCCTTTCCTTTTCACTCCCCTTAGTAAAGGCCTGGGTGCAGCTCATAGTGTGGTGAGGAGGGGTTCAGCACTGGTGATGGATACAGGCCATTTTTCCATCCCTTGTATTTAGTGATGGCCTCAGACCAGTGTGGCTTCCTTGATCCTTCAGGTCCAGAGTATTATAAGAGACAAGCCATTGTGTATAGGCCTAGGTCCTCAACAGGAGTAGGGATGCACCCAGGCCCTCCAGGGCCACATAACATGAACTGCTTGCCCTGACAAGTGAGCTGTTGGACTGTGGGAGAGGCAAACCCAGGATGTAAGCCCCAGATCCCTTTGGGCTCTTAAGTTTTTGTGGTATAATAAATCCCCTTGCCTTGTGTAAGTTGCTTACATTTGGATTTTCTGACAGTTTTTTTTTTTTAACAGACAAGCAATACCTTCTCAGACTTTCCGGTGAGATCAAGATCAGAGTTTCAAAGGCAGTATGCATAGAATGCTCTCTGGGGAGGTTTCTCACTCACGAGCAGACTTTTACATTGAAATATAAAGCCTACATGTGTGAAATAGGAGAGGGATGCATACCATATCAGGAGGTACAGAGTGATGGGTCTCACATGCAGGAGGAGCTAGGCATCTCCTGCTCTTCTAAAGCTGAGTATTCTCTCTTATCATTTCAGAGGAAAGCCTTCTGGTAATGGTTTCCTTCCCTCTCAGGGTTGCCACATCTGTGAACTGCACAATTGTTCTTCATGGGACTTAGGATGGGTCACTATTCCACTTGGTGATCTGTGGTCGCTGCTGTGGGGCCACCGTGGCCTTGATAGCAGGATACCTCTGACACAAGGATGTCTGTCGTGTTTGCCGAGCTTTGAGAAAATAGCTTGTACCCGTCATGCTTGCTGGCTCCTCTCCCACGTCAAGATGCAGCACGCGCCTTAGTTACTCACCTGATCAGTGTGACCGGACACCTTCAGAAGAGCAACTTCAGGGAAGAAGAGGTCATTTTGTCTCAAGTTCTAATGATGTAGTTCATTACGGCAGAAAGGCATGGTGGCAGGAATGCTTAATGTCTAAGGCGCCAGGAGCATAAGCCAACTTGCTCAAGTCTGGAGGGATCAGGACAGGATGGGACAGAAAGCAGAGTCAAACCGTGAACCTCACAGCTCCACTTCTGATGATGCAATTACTCTAACTAGGCCCTACTTTCGAATGATTCCTTAAACACTACCCCCATCAGCACCATCAGCTGTAGACCACACACGCTCAAATGCATAGGCCCTTGATGGATGTCTCACATTTAAACCATGATACCAAAGTGCTCATATAAAAATCCTAAGTCTTTACAAGCTTATGCCACTGCTAACTTTCTGTTGGGTTTGTGAGAAGTCACCACATACCTAGTAGTTTAACACATCTGTTTGCACTCCATGTGACTCTGCCTCTAAAGTCTGATGCAAGGACCTTGCACAATTCGACCCCTCTTCCATGCAATCCAGATAAATCCTAATCACATTCCAGGAACTCTGTGGCCACAAGAGATAACAGATTCATAGATTAAGAAACTAAGACACAGATGTATTGGGGGGTGGAGCTTCACTCCCTGTGGCACACTACTCATGGGCAATTGGCCAGTTGTACTTAGGATTCCCTCTGGTGTTTTGCATTCCTGAGTTAAGTCGACATCTGCATCGCTATTCAGGGATGGTTTGTAGAGTCATCTGCTTGAATGTAGCTGGTATCCCCATACTAATTGCTGCTCTCTAGATATTTGGGGGGAAAATGTCCATACTTGTTTTGGTGTTGGGGCCCTGTATTAATTACTTTTCTGTGGCTGTCATAAAACACCATGACCAAGACAATTTATAGAGTTTATTTGGGCTTATGGTTCTAGAGAGGTAAGAGTCTTTCATGGCGGGGACCCTTTGGAGCAAGGAGTGGGCATGGTGGACTAAACAGGAAGTAGGGAGCTCACATCCTTCTCTGTAAGCATTAGGCAGAGGGAGCGAACTGGGTAATGGTTCCAGTCTTTAAACTCTCAAAGCCTGCCTCTAATGATGTGCTTCTGCCTACAAGGACACACCTCCTTAATCTCCCCCAAACAGTGCCACCAAATGGAGACCAAGTAAGTATTCAGGCATATGGAAGACATCTCATCCAAACCATCCTATGCCCTGTGTGCACCATAACTGAGGGTCTCCATGTAGGAGGATCCCATGTGCCCTCGGGTGCCCCTGTCCTGCAGGGCACGGGCTGTCTCTTGTAGCCCCTGTTGCTTTCGGTCTGGCTGAGTTTTATCATTTCAAAACTGCCCCCAAGGCTTCAGGGTTTACATCCAAAGGAACAGGGGTAGAGAGGCTGCTCTTAGCATCCTCTGGCAAGCTCCATCTGTCTGGGTCTGCTTGCTAGACCCCTACATATGGGACAAGGAAGCCACACAATGGTCTATGTGCTCGTTTAGTGGCATAGGGACAAGAGTGTCACTGTGATAAAGCACCCTGACAAAGGCACCTTTAAGAGAGAAAGCATTAGTTTGCCTCAGGATCCTGGTCACAGCCCTCTATTGTGAGGGAGTCAAAATGGCCGGAACTTGGAAGCCAGAGCGATGTATGTACGTGGGCATGCGTCCACTTTCTCCTTTTCCACACATTCTAGAACAGTGGTTCTCAACCTTCCCACCACTGCAATCCTTAATACAGTTCCTCATGTTGTGGTGACCCCCACCCATAAAATTATTTTGCTGTTACTTCATAACTATAATTTTGCTACTATTATGAATCATGGTACAAGGGTCCGATATGCGGGATATCTGGTGTATGACCCCTCCCCCCCATTAAAGTATCATTTGTCCCTCAAAGGGTTCTAGACCCACAGGTTGAGAACCACTGATCTAGAGAATGGTGCCATCCACTTTTGTCCGGGTCCTCCCATACCAATTAATACACTGAAGGCAACCTCCCATAGACCAGAGGCCAACTTGATCTAGACAGTTCCTCACTCAGACTCTCTTCCAGCTGATTCTAGACTATATCAAGGTGACAAGAACACACTATTGCAGCCCAGGTTAAAATGTGACATTTGACTGGTAGCCACTGTCAGTTTTGGGGGGCATAGCCCTCTTCAGAGAAGTTCTGGTGTTTACTTGGGGTCTGGCCTCATACCTTGTTGAATGACATGATGCTCATCCCGCCTCCACAACCCCTGGCTCCTCTCCCCTTGTTCTCTGTCTTTTCTCCTCTGTCTCTGTGACCCTGCCCCGCCTTTTGACTCCTCTTCTATCATATGCATGTCCCTAAGTAAGTTGGAGGTGAGAGACAGACATAGCCAGGGTGCAGATACAACCACGAGAAACAGAAGCACCTATAACCTGACATCCTCACAGGTCCGTATCCACTGTGACTCCAGTATCTTTCTTCTTGGCTGTTAAAGATACGTCATAAGAGCCTAGAATCACAGTTTGGATTTAGACACAGAGCAGACAGACATAGGTCATACCAGATAGGCATTAGGACCTTTGCAAAGGCTAGGCCAGGCAGGCAGGACTTTCTGTGGAGGAGGGATGTTGAATTGTATAGGTAAAAGTCTGGGGTGGAGGAGAATCATCCCCCGGTATGATGGAATGGTTTTGTGTGTCTGCCAGTGAAGCTACTTTTCTAGTAATTCCTGTCATGTTTCAAAGGATAACACATCTCTCGTTGCTTTAGAACTGGAAAAGCTGGAGCCAAGAGATACGGTGCACACCTACAGTCCCAGTATTTAAGAGGCTAAGGTAGAAGGGTAGAGAGTGCAGGCCAGTGTGGGGCTGTGTAGAGATGCCCCATCTCCAAAGAAAAGAACACATTGGAAAAGCTGGAACCCTTACCTGGTCTTGGGTCTGTTACTCAAAAGAGTCCTTTGTCTTATTCCTGATAAGACACACCCCTTCTGCACTTGACTACCCTTCTCCTGCATCCCGACCCCTTCCCCTTTTTCTCTCCACCCCTGTTCTTTATTCTTTCAGGAAGCATGGTGTATGGCTTATATCACTCAAAACGATTTTGCCCTCAGCTGACAGAGAAGAGAGTTGTTCCTGTTTATTTTTTAAGCTGCTCAATCCCTGAACAAATTAAACATTAATATAGACAATTTAAATACTGATGAGATGTGACAGTCTGATAGTTTTAATATAAAGCCACTTAATGACATTATTTTTCTTTTCTGCATGCTGAGAGGTTTCAGGGGAGTGCTAGGTGGGAGGCCGCTTGCCTGATGGCTCTGAGGTCAACAGGTAAGTGGAGGCTCAACTTGTTCCTGGTGTCCTCTGCCCAGTCTAGGTCCCCTGGCCTTACTGGTAACTCCACAGCAAGGTGCTTACCTTTGGTGTTTAGGGCCACTAACCTGTGATAGCCTCTGAGTATATTTCTCAAGCATCCTCTATTTTCCCACTTCTTTCTCTTTTCTTGATAAATATTTCTTTCCCAGTTGAGAGAGAGCTAGGCGAAAGGTATAGCTGCTACAAACAAAACAAAACAAAACAAACAGAAACCATCCAAACAAACAGACTGAGAGCTCTCATTTCAAGGGGGATAGAGAGAGTTTATTCTGAAATCAAATATGAGTGACCGTAGCCTGGAGAACAGACTCAGATCTGTGCTTGTCAGGTTTTATGTCAATACAAGGTAGAGTCAGCTTGGAAGAGGGAATCGTAATCGAGGAATTGACTCCATGAGATTGGCCTGTGCACAAGTGTGTGGGTACTATAGTTTAGTTGCTAATTGATGTGGGAGGATCAAGCACACTGTGGTCAGTGTCCTAGATAAGTGGTCCTGAATTATATAAAAGAAAGAAAGCAGGCTGAGCAAGCCATGGGGAACAAACCTGTAAGCAGTGTCCAGATTCCTGCCCTGACTTCCCTCCATGACATATTAGAGCTAGAAACCAACCACAATAGTCAACCCTCACCCCCTAGTTGATTTTGGTTAGTGTTTTATCACATAGTATATGGTGGTGCACTCCTTTAATCCCAGCTATTTGGAGGCAGAGGCAGGCAGATCTTTGTGAGCTTGAGACCAGTCTGGTCTATATAGCAAGTTCCAGGATAGCCAGAACTATACAGATAGAAAAACAAAAAGAAAACCATATGAAATTCTGACTAGGCCAAGGTTCCCCCGATTCTACATCCCAGAGGCAACTGTTTCATAAAGTTCATAAGGTAATAGAACAAAGAAAGTAGTGAATCAAAATATTTGTCAAGTTCATCTGGGAAATCTAGGGTAGGTGGGGAAATCTCTGCTATTAACCTATGTTACATCTGAGGGCATTCTTAGCTTTGGGGTTGGGAGAAGGTAAGGGCATCCTTGTAGATTGCCAAAGGACTGACCTGATAGTCACAAGGATGCTATCTCACAGAGAGGTTGGCAATAAATGACTTTGGGAGTGTTAACATAGCTCGAGATCATTTGACTCCTTATCTCTATAATCATTGATGATCTAGCCAGTCTTGTGGGACATTTAAAACAGAGATTATTTTTTTCTGCGAGCCCCAGTCACAAAGTTTTCATGTCTTTGCACGAAACCAAAGTGGTCTGAGTGAAACTCCTGCAGTGGTCTGAGTCTCTGTGCGGTTGGTTGTGTAGACTTGTCATCGGATCTTTGGCTGGCTACACTTGGCCCTTCATAGAACAGTCTCGAAACATTTTGTTTTATAAGGACAGGATCTGAGATGACAAAAGCAGGCAAGGAGAAGGGGGCATGCAAGATATTTTGTGTGTCATTGAATCATCCTTTCCCTGAAACTGGAGACTCTCTGTGTATCCCTTGAGCTCTGCTTGGGGACCCTTGCATCTGACTCTTGGCAGCTTTCTTCCCCATGACTCAGAAACCATCTGTAGGCCAAAAAGGATGGTGTTATGTACTCACTGTGATTAGTGACTAGCCTTGTCCTCAGCCTCTTGTGGATAGGGTGCTCAAACTTACTTTTCTGACAGGTCACTGACCTATGTGGTCAATAAGTTTACACTTGACTTTATTGTTTTGTTTCATTTTGTTTCTGTTTTTGCTGTCCATGGGTTGAACCAAGGACCTCTTGAGTTCTAGGCACATTCCCTACTTTTGAGCTACGGCCCCAGCTTCACGTGACTATTTGAACTATGGTCCCTTGAGTGTCTCTTGTATCCATTTGGTCACCAATTGCATTAGAGTGGAATTCTTGCCATGAAACTCAAGTTCTGTTCCCCAGGTAGGGGTGCTAGAGGCAGCAGTGAGAATACATTGTGAGTATTTCCATAGATTTCACATGAGGCTAGAATATTCTGTATGATGCTGGGATCTAGAAAAGATTCTGTGGGCTTTCTTTGAAATCTGCATCTGGAGGAGGACACTCAGTGATTGAAAGAGCTGGCGCTGGTACAGAACAGGAGGTTTTCAAACCACAGTAAAGGGCTGGGAAGATAATAAGGTAGGTAAAGAACTTGCTCTGCACTGGGCAAGCATGAAGGCATGCATTCAGGCCCTCTGAAACCATGAAAATTGGAGACAGTGGCACATATTTGAAATCTGAGTGAATCTGTGGTGGAGTAGGAGGCCGAGAAAGGGGAATCACCCAAAGCTTGGCCGCTTCCTTCCCATCTTACCTTGTTCTGGGCTCTTCATGGTGCCTCCTGCTGCATGGGAGTCTCCTTCCCGCAAGCATTCATTTCTTAGCCTGCTCTTCAGTCCCCGCTTCCCTGAGAGCCTCAGCCTCCTGAGGCGAAACAGACCTGGCTCCCATTGTGGTCCTCAATCCACAGCACAGTGTGACATTGATACTTGTAAAAGGCCCAGTGGATGAATTAAGATGGAAATGTACTTCATCTTGCTATATGGAACTTCAGTCTCTAGACACACGTATCTTAGCAAGTTACTAGTGATGCTTGGATGCTCTGTGCACTGGCATGTACGTGGGCAGGTTCTGTGTCCTACATGAATTGCCTTCCTCACAGTATACGTTGAGAGGCTTAAGTAAGCACCGGCTTCTTCCATCATTCAAGCTACTGACACGTCCGAGATCAACCCCCTTTGATAATATCTAAACCAAGGGCACAGTGGCTCAGGAGAGGGTGTGCAAAAACTGTGCCACATCCCATCTGTGAGGCTCCTGATAGAGCCAAGGTGGCGGCGGGGAAGGCGCTGAGTCCTTTCACACCTTGTGCTCTGGGGGGTTCCAAAGGCCATCTGTGGCTTGCCAGGCTGGTATTTTCTCAGTTTAGGGATGCTAACATGCCCCAAGAGTGTTCACCACCTCTGCACAGCAGCCTATGGTGATTCAGGCAGCTGGTAGAATATCAAGAAATGCCGTCTTCCCGTCTCAGCCTAATGCCCAGGGGTGACCAACCTTTTACTGATGTCAGCTACATCCAGGGGTGTCCAACGCACAGCCCTTGGATTGGGGGATCATGTGTTTGTTCTGCATGCATTATAGCATGATGCCTTGTGTGTGTATGTATTGTGTTATATGGTATATATAAATGTCTGCGTGCATTTAATGTGGTATGTAGTTTGTGTGCATTTGTGTATGTAGTATAGCGTATGTAGTGTGTGTGTACATATAATGTGATATGCAGTTCGTGTGTATTTGTGTGCATGGTATAGTGTGTGTGGTGTATGTGTACATATGATGTGCTGTGTAGTTTGTGTGTATTTGTGTGTATAGGATAGTGTGTGTAGTGTGTGCACACATATAATGTGCTGTGCAGTTTGTGTGTACTTGTGTGTGTAGTGCGTAGTTTCTGTGTGTCTGTATATAGTGTGGTGTGTATATATATATGTATGTGACATGTAATTTGTGTTATGTGCTGTATGTGCCATGGTATGTCTGTTATATGTGTTGATGTGTGTGGTGAATGTAGTTTGTGTTGATGTGGTGTGTGTGTTGTATGCGTTTGGTGTGGATGTGCTCATGTGGTTGGGTGTTCTCTGGTTTTGTGCTCTTTAGGTGGGACACTATTTAAAATGCAAAGAGCATGGGAACAAAGGTGCTGCTGAAATCCCCAGTGTGGTTTAGGTTTATTGAGAATCAAGTTGCTTAGAGCCCAGTAGGTGTAAAAGGCAGCTGGAATTCTCCCTCGACAACCTGACAGCTGTGTGCTTTTGGACGAGTCACCTGCCCTCTCTGGTTCTACTTACTGGAAAATGGGGACAAGGAAAATGCCCCATGGGTGGGGCTTCAGAGACTTGCCTTCTTCACGTAAGCCGCCAGGCAGGGTGACCACAAATGTGTCATTGCTGGATGAATAAATCTGCAGGGAGACTAAAGGGAACTGCCGAACTACAGGATCTCTGGTGTGACTCAAGCATAAAAACAATGGCTGTTCTGCAGCACAGTGGAAGGCGGGCTGGGCAGAGGTGAGTATGGGTGACTGGAGAGGGGGTCCTGAAGGGGTCCCCTAACATGGTGACGTCCTTGAAGCTGAGGTCTGATTAGGGAACAGTGCCTGGTGAGGTGGAAGAACATGAAGGATAGCAGGGAATGTCATAGGGAATCACAGCACAGACCCCAGGCTGGGAATGAATGGGCTGAATCTGGAAGGTTGGAGGTGCTGAGCTGAGGCACAGGATGCTTGTTGATCTTGCACCCTTTTGCAAGATCTCAGGGCTGAGATTTTGCCCTGTGTTCTCCTGTGCTGGACGCCCTATAGGGGAGGCGACATGCAGGACTGCATGTGTCCTCCACTCACAGTTGTTAATAGTCACCATGGAGGGGCACATAGCTGCTTCCATCCCCCCTGAGTCAACAACTTGGAGCCTGCCTGGGTGTATGATGAGGATGTCCTGGACTAGGGGAGCCATGGCCGTGAAGTGCTGGCTGTGGGTTGATGATGCTGTTGCACAGGGGTCCTTTTCCCTGTTGTGTGTCCTCATTACCTCAGCTGTCAACTTTACATAACCTAGAAGAATCCACCTGGGGAGATGGAACCTCAATTGCCCGGATCAGATTGGCTCCCATCTGCATCTGTTGAGGATGTTGTCTTAATTGATGGTTAATATGGGAGGGCCCAGCCCACTGTGGGTGGCACCATCTGTGATGCTTTGTATATGTGTGGCCCAGGGAGTAGCACTATTTGGAGGTGTGGCCTTGTTTGGAGTAGGTGTGTCACTGTGGGTGTGGGCTTTAATACCCTAGTCTTGCTGCCTGGAAGTGAGTAGTCTGCTAGCAGCCTTTAGATGAAGATGTAGAACTCTCAACTCCTCTTGCACCATGCTGCCTAGATCCTGTCATGTTTTCTGCCTTGGTGATAATGGACTGAACCTCTGAACCTGTAAGCTAGCCTCAATTAAATGTTGTCCTTATAAGAGTTGTCTTGGTCATGGTGTCTGTTCACAGCAGTAAAACCCTAAGACACCATCCCTAGGCATCAGTGTATGGGCTCGATAAGAAAGCTATCTGAGCATGAGCTGGTGAACAGGGTGAGCAAGCTAGCAGTGTTCCTCCGTGTTTTCTGTGTCGGGTCCCACCTTCACTTCCTTCATTGATGGATTATGACCTCTGACAGATGTCTGTCCGAGGGCACTGCCTTGGACAAGGACAAGCCTCAGGAAAAAGCTCTGGCACTTCTGACTTCATAGATGGCAAACTCATTGGATCCCCACATGAGCCTCATATCCATGAGGGATGGATTCTATACGCCCCCAAACTGTCCCAAATCTGAAACCACTCCAGTTGCTTCTATAAAACAGAGGCGATTGACTTACCAATAGGGCCTCCGGGTGGTTCAAGGCCTTTCCTCTGATGAAGACTAGACAAGTTCTGTCAGGTTGACTCTTGGCCAACACAACACAGGAAGTGCTACTGAGAACCAAAATTACCAGGTGCTCCATTTTACACTTCATCTTAGGAAACAGAAAAAGAAAATTTTCTGTATTGTATTTGTTTTCTCAGCATGCTCCATGAGATATTTGTACTTATTAGAAACCAAACCAGAACTAGATGCTTGTATGTGTCAGGAAACCTGAACTGTGCTGTTCTCTGCATGGGATGCGAGGATCTTGATGGCTCCTTGGGAATTTGCA
The DNA here is from genome assembly GCA_019843815.1 of Montemys delectorum. Lineage (NCBI taxonomy): Eukaryota > Metazoa > Chordata > Mammalia > Rodentia > Muridae > Montemys > Montemys delectorum. Next base: position 14,847 of record JADRCD010210769.1, read on the forward strand.
CTGTGCATGACCCTGGTTGTACCTCCTAGCTGATCCCTCCTGATCTTTTACCTACAATCATTTTCCCTAAGTTGCTCTTTTCGGACCAGGGAAAGAGTCAAATAGAATAAGAGTTCTATGTTCCGGTGGCCATCTTCCTTGTTTCTTAAATGTTTTGCTTAAGGGAACAGTGTCCTCTCAAAAGTGTGAAGATTAGTATAAAATGTCTGTGAGTCCACTGGTGAGCAGGTCATGTTCCATTCCATCATATAAGAAGTCACAGCCATGACACTCAAAGGCAAGCCAATTATTTTTCCTAACAGGCCACTCATTTGCTTCTCCTGCGCTCAGCTCCTTATTTGGCACTTGGCTCCTTTGTATGTGAAAGAAAATGGAATTCTTAGGCGATGGAAGGTGCCTCTCTGGAGACTGGAGTGCAGTGGGTGTCCCAGCAGTCATTCTGTGCATTGTCACATGAGATGGGTACCGTCTGATAGATTATGAGGCACAGAGAAGGAGGGAGGCAAGAAAGGAAGGAAGGACCTCTAGAGATGGCATGTGCTACACAAGCTTGAAGAGTAGCGCTGGGACCCCAGCTCTTGTGTAAGTGGTAGGTGGGCTTGGAGGTCTACTTGTAAATCTGTTGCACAGAAAGCTGAGTCATTGGATCCCCAGAACAAGCTGGGTAGCTAGATTAACCATACCAGCCAATTCTGGCTTCCACTGAGAGACCTTGCCTCAATGGCTATGGTGGAAATTGATTGAGGAGACTCTCAATCTAAACTCAGGCCTTTGCACACATGCATAAATGCACACTCTACATGCTCCCCTATACATGCAGACACACATGCAGACACACACCATACAGGCATACACACAGACACATGCAGAAGGAAAAAAAGAAAAAGGTGGTGTGGTGGTTAGCTTTCATTAAATTAACACAGGGTGGGAAAGGGAACCCAAATTAAGGAATGCCTCCACCATATTGACCCGTGGACAAACATTTTTGTGATTAATGACTGATGTGGGAGGGCCTGGCCCAGCCCACTGTGGGTAGAGCTGCCCCTGGGCTGATGGTGATCCTGGATGGTATAAGAAAGCAGGCTGAGCAAATTATGGAGAACAAACCAGTAAGCAGTATCGCCCAATGGCCTCTGCTTCATTTCCTGTTTCCAGGTTCCTCCCTTGACCTTCCTCAATAACGGACTGTGAACAGTAAGAAGATCAAAGAGTTCCTTACCACCATAAACCTAAGAGGTGGTACTTCAGCAGGGAGGGAGAAAGGAAAAAGAGTTACCTGGGAGCTGTTGCAGGTCTTGTGAGGCATTTGTAGGCACCAAGCATCTGGGCTGGATACCAGGGTGAAAGACCTCTAGATGATTTTCAGACCAAAGCTGGAGTTATTTCCCCTCCAGTGCCCTGCCGTGACCTTTTCTTGCTTTACTGTTTTCCTGAATGGTATTAGTGGACCCTGCGTGGTTGACCTGGCACCGTGTAATTAGCTGCACAATTAAGTTTTGTGTCCCAGAGCAGTGGGGTCAGATGTTCAACAGGGAGGTTCAGGAGGCCTGAGTGCACAGTGCGGATGCCTGCCCTGCTCTCTTCTGCACTTCTGACCTTAGCAGCTTCTAGACTGCATGGTAAGCTGGCTTGGGGCTGCTCCAAGGCAGTCGCTCTGAGAAGTGTCAGATGTGTTTTGAATAATCAAGGGGTGCCTTGTAACATAGGATGTCCCTTTAGGAATCTCCTGGTCCAGGGAGGGTCCCGTTCTCTCTTCTCCTCTCGAATCCCTGTTAGTGGGATTACATCTCGTGTTCTCAGTGAAATAGAAGCATTGGCAATCCTGATTACAGTCATGCTGTGGAGAAGGGATCTTGCAAAATCCTGGGGGAAAATACAATCTGCTTCTTGTAGAGAAAATGTATAGCCTGCTTTTGTGCCCATTCACTCAGTCATATTTACTGAGTGCCTCCTAGTTGCTTGGGTGCTGTATAAAAACCTCAAGTGCTGTGGGAACACATGAGACACCCCACCCCTCCATTAGATGGCACGCACCCTACTGCTTCGTAGAGACTTACGGAGAAGCACAGAGTGATGGGGGATGGGGGTGCTGTGTAGGACACCCGTGGGGAATGTGACCCAGAGATGCCTTTTGAGACAGGTTTTACAGCAGAGGTGGCCAGAGGCGGGATGGGGTTGTAACTAACTGGGCTGATATGGGGTGTGTCGGGGGCAAGGGACCCAAGAGGAGGTGGCGGGAATCAGGAAGCTCCTCTCAGAGAACACATAGAAAGTGCCTGCTTGCTCTTTGTACATGACTCGTAGACGTGGAAACAGGTCTGGGGAAGTCACAACTCAGGTCCCAGTGCTTCATCAGGTGAGGCATGTTGTTCGGCTTACGGTAGTAACTACCCCTTTGTGTGACAAAATCCCAGGCAAAAGCTACTGAAGGGAGGAAGGCTTATTTGGGCCCCCCTGTGTGAGGGTGCAGGCTGTCACGGTGGTAAGAAGACGTGGCAGCAGGAGCATGCGGGAGCTGGTCCCATGGCATCTACAGGCAGGAAGTATGGGGAGACAGGTGCTGGTGTGCAGCTTGCTTGCTTTCTAAGACCCTGGCATGGCATCTGCCCGCATTTAGGGTGGGTCTTCCCTCTTCTGTTAAAGTTTTCTAGAAACATCCTTATAGTCACCCCCAGAGGTCGATTTCTATTTCTGTGGTGATTCTAAATCCATGAAGTTGAGAGTCACAATTACAACACTGAGAGTACCTTGATTTTAAGAAAAAAAAATGTTTACATGTTTATGCCTGTGTGGTGTCTGTGCATGGATGCACACTGATACGTATGTGGGCACATGTGGTTGGACACGCACAGGCTTGATATTGGTTGTCTTCTTCAGTGGCTATCCACCTTACTAGGCAGGGTCTCTTGGTGAAGGTGGAGCCTATCCACCTATTTACCCTAGCTACATTGCCCCAGAGATCTCCTGAGCCTACTTTCTGAGTGTGGGGATTACAGGCAGGCCACCCTGCCCACAGGCTCAGGGAAATCTGAACTCCAGCCCTTACATGTGCCAATATTTTCTCCCTTGAGCCATCCTCCCAACGTGCATATTTTGATATTTGAAAAAGAAATTCATATTATTAGGCTATAACCTATGAAACTACTGTCTAGGCCAGCCCTAAATCCCATGGATCAACAGCTCTAGATAGTTTGTCTTAACATAAACATGAATCTCATCCTGCCCTGCCCTGACTTTGGTGACAACACTAAATAGAGAGATTTTTTATTATTATTATTATTCCAGTCTGCAAAGTGGGCTTGAGCACAGGTGTCTGTCGACCTGGCCTAGCTATAAACTTGTACGCAGTATGGTTTCTGTGTTCTCAGACCTGGACTGTAACTTCCATTAATTCTCAGAAGCATAGAGGGTTGGTGCCTTGCTGATTGTCCCATGTGCTATGTGTGGCAAGTCCAGGGACTGTCTGCGTTCTGGGCTGTCCCTGTTGTTCCTGATAGAAGTGGATCCAGACTTGAGATGGCCCTGGGCTTGGGGGAAAGTGGTGTGCTTTCATGGGGAATCACTGAAGCTGACCAGGTTGTTGGAGGGATGTCAGGGGCACTTCAGAATAACCAGGGATCATCATGTGGCTGCTGCCGTGATCTACACTAAGGCTGGCACAGCCATGGGCAGGGCTACTCAAGCCAGTGGCTCCCTGGCTAAATGGCTTTTGTGAGTTGCATAATTTCTCAGTCTGGATTTTTATTACAGAATGTAAGACAAACTGTAAAAATAACATGTTGGATTTTCTTAACCCCCCCACAGGGAGAATATGTTCCCTAAAGAGAAAAGAAAAATGTTTGTTATTCACTGGTGGCAGAATGATCTTCACAGGTCATGAATATAATGCTTTAAATATAGATGCTGCCTCCCCTTCTTGGCCTGAAGGTTCAGGCTACTCAAAGGACCAAGGCATGGCGTGGTTAGCCCCTTCCCTGTCTCTGGAGGGCTCTCACCAACTCAGTCTCCCAGTCTCTTCCCCCTATCTGGTATCTATCTGATATCACTGGAATGTGGCATACCAAGATGCAATAAGACTAGGCGCAAATCCTCATATCAGGGCTGGATGAGGCAACCCAGGAAAAGGGTCCTGTGAGAAGGCAGAGGAGTCAGGTACAGCTCTTCTCCTGCTGTTAGAAGTCTCACAAACAGCCCAAGCTGAACAACTCCAGCATGGGTGCAGGGGGCAGAACTCCAGTCCCCCTGCATATTTATGCTCTGAAGAGTAAACCACTTGAAGGTCTTCTTATGCCTGATTTTTGTTGTTGTTGTTGTTGTTCAAATTTTTGTTCAAATTTTAACTATTTACATGTTCAACATTTATGGGTGTCATATGACAAGTTTTTCTATCTAACTCTAGAGACATTATGCTATGTCTCTTCCTGGGGAGATGCAAACAAATGCCTATTCACCCCAGGTAGGGCACCAGCAACCAAAGGGAAAAAAATTATTTCCATCCAAATTAAGCTTGGTGAACCACTAAGTTTAATAGGGTGACTCACAGAAACCCAGGAGACCAAAAGGCAGCTTCATCACTGCAAGGAGATCCCCCTATGGGTGACAACCCTCAAAAGCTGTGTCCCCAGAACTCTGGACCCATATTGCAGACACCTCCACCCAAAATAATAAGCTTATGGCCCCGAAATCCTTCCCCCAGACAGGGTGTCTCTGTGTAACCCTGGCTGTCCTGGAACTTGCTCTGTAGACCAGGCTGGCCTCGAACTCAGAGATCCGCCTGCCTCTGGCTCCCAAGAGCTGGGATTAAAGGTATGCGCCACCATGCTCTGCTGATATTATTCTCTTCTAGGAAATGTTTTCTGCTTATAGAAGGTCTTGATGTGTCTTGTACAAATTCTTACAACCCTTAGTGAGTTTTGTGAGCCTCCTACCTCCTAAGAAGTACTAAGAAGTCTGGAGGAAATATCTACCCATTTATTTCATCCCACATGTGCGCGTGCGTGCGTATGTGTGAGCATGCACATGAGTGTGCACATTCATGTGGAGACCAGAGGTCAATATCACATGTCTTTCTCAATCTTTCCCCATGTTATTTTTTGAGACAGGGTCTCTCATTGACCCTGACACTCACTGATGGAGCTAGCCTGGCTGTCCAGTGAACTCCAGGGATCCTCCTGCCTCCATCTCCTGAACCTTGGACTTACAGGCATGCACCACTGTGCTTAGCTTCCTTTTTGGTTGTGAGCCTAGCCTTTTAATGCCGGAACCCCCTCTCCAGCTCATTCAGCTTCTTTTTAATATGGGATGTGGGGATGGGAATTCCTTTCCACCTGCTTGTGCGTCATCTCCCCAACTCCTTTACATCTACTTATATCTATCTCCCCATACATTGACTTGATTCAAAGAAGAAACACTGAATAGTTCAAAATTGCATCCTGGGTCCAAAAGCGAGGCTGTGGGTGGTTACCCCAGTGTCTCAGGATCACTAACACCTGCCCTTGGTTCCTCCCAACAGTGACAGAAGGCCGAGGGATCCTGGAGAGCATTCAGCGGTTCTCACTGCTGCCTACCTACCTCCCAGTCACCTACCACATCAACAATGCCGATGTCTCCTTCTTCCTGAAGGAGGCCAACCAGGACATCATGCGCAACTCCAGCCTGCAGTCACGGGTTGAGTCCTTCCTGATCTACAAATCCAGGCGACTGCCAGTGCTCAACGCCAGCTACGGGCCCTTCTCACTCGAGCAGGTAGTGCCTCAGGATTTGATGCTGCCTTCCAACCCATTTGGATTCACCAACACATTCTCCCTGAACTGGAGGCTGAAGGCCTACATCCTGCAGGAGAAAGTCTACCTGAGCCATCCCAAAGTGCAGGTGCTCTTTCACATCGTGGGCCGAGACTGGGATGACCACAGGGACGAGAATTTGCCCTGCCTGCGGGTCTTTGCTTTCAGAGAGACCCAGGAGGTTCGAGGCAGCTGCCGGTTGGGTGGAGCCCTGGGGCTGTGCGTGGCCCAGCTGGAGATGCTGCCCGGCTGGTTCAGTCCCCCATCGGTGGTGTCTGGGCGCAGGAGGCCCATGGAGCAGCCAGAGGGGAGTCCCGTGGAACTGTATTATGCTGTACAGCCAGGGGGTGAGCGAGGTGACTGTGCCAAGGAGGACTTGAGGAAGAATGGTGGTACTCCAGCAGGCCACAATGATGTTGATGAATCCAGTCCCCCTTTGCATAGAATTGGGAGTGTCTTCCTTCGGGAGACCCCCAGCAGTCCACCTTTGAAGGAGCTGCGTTTGGATAGCAACGTGGCCGTTCATTACGCCCCTAAGACTGTGCGACAAGGAGATATACTCACCTTCCCTATCTCTGTCTCCAGGAACTGCACGGAGGATCGCTTCACACTGAGGTGAGCATGTTCTCATTCTGTCTACTGCAACCCCAGAGATCCAGCTGGGCTGCGGTGGAACTGCCTGTAGATGTTCACCTGCTGTGTTCTGTGAAACATAAGGGTTAGTTATAGTTCTGGCTGGCCACTCAATGAAGGGCATATTATTTGTGTGTGTGTGTGTGTGTGTGTGTGTGTGTGTGTGTGTGTGTGTGT
>JADRCD010210769.1:21449-35824 GCA_019843815.1 Montemys delectorum
TGTGTGTGTGTGTGTGTGTGTGTGTGTGTGTGTGTGTGTGTGTGTGTGTGTTGTGCATAAGAGGCCATGGGTGTCATTCTTCAAGTGATGCCCACTTTGGTTTTATTTTGAGAAAGAGTATCTCACGTTCTTGGAGCTTGCTGGTTAGGGCAGTTGGCTGTCCAGTGAGACCCTTGACTCTTCCATTCTCTACCTTGGAGCATCAGAGTCATTGAACCACGAATCTTTAGCACTATATCCTGCTAATTTACATGGATTCTGGGAATCACACTCAGATTCCCATGTTTTCATAGTGAATGCTTTTTACTGACTAAGCTATCTCGCCAGCCCAGAAAATATTTTTTAAAGACTTATTTTATTTTTTATTTTAATTGTGTTTGTGTGTGTGTGTGTGTGTGTGTGTGTGTGTGTGTGTGTATCTGTGCCCAGATGTGTGCATATGAATGCAGTACCTGGAGAGGCCAGAAGAGGGCATTGGATCACCCTGGAGCTGGAGTAATGGGTGACTGTTAGCTACCAGATGTGGGTTTCAGGAACTGGATTAGAGTAGACTGGAGGAGCAGCAAGTACTTTTAGCTACTGAGCCATCTCTCCAAGACAATAAGATAATTCTCTTTAATATTAGTAAAACTCCCAGGCTGTCACAGAAGAGTCAAGTATGTTGTTGGGATCCCTTGGCCTTTGTGAAGTTTGTCAACAAGCTTCATGAGGGTTCCTCAAATCAGCCGCTTCACAACTGGGTCTTTAAGCACCTTGCAGCTTCAGCGAATCTGCAAACTCAGTTGCGACAGTTGTCAGGGAGGAAGGAGAACGTGGCTTTGCCAACTCAGAATCTATTCCAGACAGGCGGGCTCTAAGTATAAAGTGGTACCAGGCTTAACGTTGTCATTTTGTTTCTCCCTGGAAATAGAATGTGCCGTTTAAAAAAGAAAGGAAAGAGCATAAAGGGAGAATAAACGGTGGGATCTTGGGTGCCTTACATAAGGTTGGAGCAAAGAGGAGACATTTAAAAGCAGCACCGAGTACTTTAGAAAAATGCTCTGGAATTCACTTTGGAATATGTTAGAGGAACTTGCCTTGTGTCAATTGTGATATAACTAAAGCCTTTAGCTCCATGTTAAATGTAGGTGAATTTGGCTGCAATAATTAATTAACACAAGTACTGTTGGCTGAACAGCAGTGTCCCAGCAGCGTGACATGGCTTGGCCTGCTGTGTGACACTGCTTGCTTTCCTCTTGCTTTTTAAATCTAATCTTTTTCATCTTTACTTCCCTCTCTCTCTCTCTCACTCTGTGTGTGTGTGTGTGTGTGTGTGTGTGTGTGTGTGTGTTTGTGTGCACGCTCGCGCACCACATGAGTACAGTGCCCACAGAGACCAGAAGAGGCCATCAGATCCCCTGGAGACGGTTGTGAGCTGCTAGAGAATGGGTGTCAGGAACTGAACCCTGATCCCCTGCAAGAGCATCAAATGCTTTTAAGTGCTGAATCATCTCTCCCGTTCCCAACATGTTAGGTGTATTGTGATCCTTGAGAATACGAATGTAACCACATGTGGGGTCCATGATGCCTGTGGATTTCAAGCTCACTAACTACTGATCTGATTTCAGATTCTCATCCAAATTTGTAACTCCTCTTTCTTTTCTTCCCTGTCTATCTGTCCACCATCCACTTGTCCACCCACCCCTCCACCCACCCCTCCGTCCATCCATCCATCCATCCATCCATCTATCCATCCTTCCTTTGCTTGTTCTCTCCTTCCTTTCCTCTCTCCCTTCTCCCCTCCCTCCTTCCTTCCCTGTCTTTCTTTTTCTATTCCCTTTTCCTTATGTCTTGTTTAAGGGTGATGAACTCAAGGAAACAAGTCATTCTTTTGCTTTAACTCACAAATTTAGGTTGAGTTGATTCTGAACTGGCATTAGGGGTTCTTTTTTTTTTACTTTAACTAAAGCAGCAGACATTAGTGAACAGCATTTGTTTAATGATTGAATTTGGCTAGAACTGGGAGGTAAAATCCTTGGCTTTGCTTTCTGTGCATCTGGGGATTAACTAAAGGACCGGGGGTGGGGCTGTGGTGTGGGAAGTCATCTGCAGGCCCCTAGCCATGCTTGTGCTTCATTTTGCCCCCATCTGGCAGTTGATGCTGCAGCTGGACATAAGCCCTCTCCATGTTCTGCAAGTGTGTGTTTCAATGTCTGAATTCAGCAGCCGTATGTAGTATCCTTAAAGGTGGCTGGTTATAGAGAGAAGTCCTTTGTTTAGAAATCATGGCTTTATAAAAAGGGAGGCCTCAGGCTGGAGTGGTTAAGAGCACTCGCTGATCTTCTGTTCCTGAGTTCAATTTCCAGCACCCATGTGGTGCCCACATCACAACTGTCTGATGTAGTCTTCCTGGGTGCAGATGCACATGCAGACAAAGTACCCATGTACATAAAATACAATAAATCTTAAGAATAAAAAAAAAAAGAAATAGGAGCCGGGCAGTGGTGGCTCACGCCTTTAATCCTAGCACTTGGGAGGCAGAGGCAGGTAGATTTCTGAGCCAGAGAAACCCTGTCTCAAAAAACCAAAAAAAAAAAAAAAAAAAGAAAGAAAGAAAGAAAGAAAGAAAGAAATAGGGCATGGTGGCACATGCCTATAATCCCAGTAGCACTCAGGAGGCAGAGGCAGGCAGATCTCTGAGTTCAAGGCCAGTCTGGTCTACTGAGTGAGTTTCAGGACAGCCAGGGCTACCCAGAAAAAAGCCCTGTTTCAATAAATGAATAAATAAGTAAATAAACACAGAGACAAACAAACAGAAGAAGAAGAAAAGAAAAGGAGTCCCTGCTCTCCTGTGCATTCATGCTGGTCATGGGCTGGTGGTTGGATTCCTGGGCCAGAAGAGGAATCTTACTGTACCCTAGGCTTTGGCCTCAGAGAGTGAGCTCTTGTAGCCTTTTCTGGAAACATCTCCGTGTGTGTTTGTGTGTTTTACAATGGCTTGGGATCTTGTCACCATCTTCAATATAGTAAACCGGTCCTCTGCAGTCCTGAGTGAGATCAGCTGTCTTTGTTCTCCAAGAGACCCAAAAGGCATCCCCATTGCTGGGCCACACAGCCCATGGGGTTAGGTTTGGGCCTTGGCACATTCAGAAACAATCACATAGTATTCATGTAGGTTTGTTTGTTGGCTCTAGTTGTAAATCAAAGCTTGGGTGATTTCAGATATAGAGAAAAAGTACATTTATTCAGAATCCATTCACTATGAATCTAGTTTTAAATGTTTTTTTTTTATTCTTGAGAATGTATATGTGTGTGTATGTATGTATGTATGTATGTATGTATGTATGTATGTATGTATTGTCTATTTTCTCCCTTAACTCCTCCCATATCCTCACAAAAAATACCCTCTCAACTTCTTAAGTGCGTGGGGGTGGGGTTATCCACTGGAGCAAGGGAAACCTACCACTAGAATCATTCTCCAAAAAAAAAAAAAAAAATCTGTTTTCCCCTTACAACTAGCAACTGCTACTAGCTCCTCAGTAAGAGGTGGGGACTGGAGATTTCCCCCTCACTCCTGCTGTGGATTTTGACTGATGCTCTACATGGAACCACAGCTTCTTTGAGCTCATGAGGGGCAGCAGCCATTTCATGTTCAGAGCACAGCATCCCGCAGCTCTCCCCGCACCAACCTGTCGCCTACTTATGTCCTCCCTGCTCCTCTTCTGTGATGTTCCCTGGCCTTTGGTGTTTGTCTGCCAAACACCTGACATGCTCCAGTGTTGCGTGCGTTTACTCTGCTTACGTAAGTTAGACACTTTAAATGTGGACCTGGTGATGGGGTGGGCTTGTCATTTGAATCTTGATAAATAGAGTTAGGATTATCTGTGCCTGGGACCTCAGGGGAGATGCTGCAGAGAGAATGTCTGGGGGGTGGGGCTTCTATTCTGGGTACCAAATTATAAGTATGTTTTAATGATTGTCCTCCCCTCGCTCCTGTGTGTGTGTGTGGGGGGGGGTGTAGGTGTGTGGGTGGCTGGGTGCTGGTGCAGGGGTGATTCTCATTGAGAACAAGAAAGCTCCAATAGACAGCTTGTTGTCTTATAAATTCTTTCTAACCCCGCTGCTCTAGTCTTGAAGCCCCCATTGTAGAAGGAAAGCAAAGCACTTTCATTACACAGACATCCAAGTTCCTTTAAATCTCAGAGAATGTTTTTCTTCCCATTGACAACCGAAGTGCCCGTGGCGCTTGGGCCCTTTGCTCTGAGATCCCACCCATCACATCATTCCTTTCCCCATCTCCCGCTCCACAGTACACAAGGCTCAGAACCGCCAGTAGCTCAGATTGCACAAATGCCAAGCAAGAGATGACGAACCTGGGGACCCTCTCTCCCTCCACACCATCTATTCATCTTTCCCCTTATAGAGCCTGATTTCCCAAGAAGCTCTGGTCCTTAGGCTGGATGGGAGTTTGAGCCAAATATTTATTCAATGTCAGGGAATCTCATGTGGAGGACAGAGTCCAGAGATATAGAAGGCAGAATTAAGACAAATCAAGGCTCTTTCCCAAGGGCCCTTCTCAAGCTCATTGAGTGAACGGATCTCTCTTGATAATAATGACCATTATCAAAGACTGCTAACAGCTTGCAGAGGGCTCTGTAGTTTTAAATGCTAAACGAGATACCCAAGAGCTCTTTGACAGTCATGCACCTACCACGGCTTCAGATTCCAGATGCTTTGGGGAAAGGCGCATCCAACAACATGGGCCGCGTGAACACAAGGGTCTGAGTTTGATTCCCTGGCACCCACAAAAAAAAAATGTCATACTTGGTATCGCATGGTTCAGCGGCCAGCTATTGTAGCTGAATCAGTATGCTTTCCATTTATCAGGAGACCGCCTCAACAAGGTGGTTAGCTCCCGAGGAGCTGACCTCTCAGCTGAGGCTGACCTCTCACCTCCACATGCACAGGGGTGCACCCAAGCTTGTGACATCCCCCTCCCCAATCATTCAGGCATGCACACAGATGCATAACTGTTCATTAAAACTCCCTTTGCCAGGGAGTTTCCTGCTTAGAAAAGACCTTTAAAAGAGAAAGCAGGGGTATAAAGAAAGAATATTTGACACGTGATTAGAGAGTCAGGACTGAGGTATGTCTGGGGAAGCCCTTTGGGTGCTGTGTTGTATGAGACAGGGTTCTCTAGAGGAATAGAACTTAAATAAAAATATATATTCATATATATATATATAATATATTACATGCACTATATATAAAGGGGGGTTATTAGAATTGCTTACAAGCTGTGGTCCAGCTAGTCCAACAAGAGTTGTTTACCAATGAAAGGCTCAAGACTCCAGTAGTTGTTTCGTCCCCAAGGCTGAACATCTCAGCTGCTCTTCAGTGTACACCAGAATCCCAGAGAAGTAGATTCTATTACAAATGAAGGAATGGACTTGTCCCCAAGAAGAAGAACAAGCTTCTTTCTTTCCTGTCTTTTATAGAGGCTGCCAGCAGAAGGTGTGACCCGGATGAAAGCTGGATCTTCCCACCTCAAAAGATCCGGGTTAAAAGTAGCTCTTCCTAGTCCAAATAATTTAATTAAGAAAAGCCTCCCTCATCAGTGTCCACAACCGCTCAGGTTTTAGTTGATTCCAGATGTCGTCCAGTCGCCAACCAAGAAGAGCCATCATAGGTGGCTAGTGGCTTTACAGAGGACATGGGCCTTTCAGAAATTGGATGGTGATGGGCCTTGGGCTTCATTCATTCCTCAAGGGCTCCTATGGGTTGATTTCCACCTAGCAGGACATCTCTAGTTTTAGTTTAAGTGGAGGAAGCCATGTTGCAACCCACAATCTTATCAGTTGTAGGCAACACATTCCATAACGGCTGAACTTACAAAAGTTATTTTACTTAATGTAACAAATGTTATGTAAAGGACTTCCTGGATGGATACTGAGGGACTCAGGAGTGGATGACTAGGAAGGGTGTGGACAGAGCTGGTTCTGGCTGGGGCACTGAGGCTGGCATAGACATGTACCACGCCCACCTGTCAGCTCCCTCCACAGCTCCTTGGCATTGGTGTACCAAGCAAAGGCCCTCACTGAGCCCCCTGACCTTGAGTAATTCCTTGTCAGCTCTGAGGGACAGATACGGGACAGGCATGGCTTTTGGTGAAGAGGAATCTGGGATACACCCAGACCAACCCCTGCAAATGCCGAAGGACATCTGTTAGACGTCTACATCCTAAGAGGGAACAACCTTTGGGCATGCCTAGAGCACACTACACTCCTGGCAATGCCACAGCATGGGAGAGCACTCTACCCGCTTCAGTGGCCCAGTAGGAAACAGCCTCTGCATTTGCTGCAGCAGAGACAGCAGCCAGGTGTGGGCAGTGACCACTCTAATCAGGGAAATCCAGGTTCTCCCAAAGAGGGAGTTAAAGCTAGGCGTGGTGGTTTGAATATGCTTGGACCAGGAAGAGGCAGTGGCCTCTTAGGAGGTATGGCCTCGTTGAAGTAAGTGTGTCACTGTGGGCGTGGGCTTTAAGATCCTCACCCTAGCTGCCTGGAAGCTAGCCTTCCACCAGGGGTGGAACTCTCAGCTCCTCCAGCCAGCCCATGTCTGCCTGGACACTGCCATGCTCTGGCCTTGATGATAATGGACTGAACCTCTGAACCTATAAGTCAGCCCCAATTAAATGTTGTCCTTATAAGAGTTGCCTTGGTCATGGTGTCTGTTCATAGCAGCAAAACCCTAACTAAGACACTAGGTCACGTGACAGATGTCTGCTACAAAGTGTTGAGTCACTGTCCACACACTGCAGGCATGAGGAGACTGGAACTGGCAATGAATGATGATGATAAAATTTATAGTGATGGTGGCAACGATGATGATGTTGATGGTGATGATGATGGTGGTGGTGGTGGTGGTGGTGGTGGTGGTGGTGATGATGATGATGATGGCGATGGATATGGACCCTAGGCACGTGTGATTCCACATTCTCCTTTTCCATGTTGCGTAAACCTTTCTTTCTATGTAAACTCAGCCTCATGTTGCACTGAAGCCAGCTCTGTATGGCTTGAAGAGTTGAATCCCTGCAATCTTATGAGGGGAACCAGCTAGAGCGAAGGAGAACACTTTATCCGCAAACCCTTTGTTCCCCAGAAAGTGAGTCAGGGCAGTTTCTGGGGCCTCTGTGGGGGGATGTGTTCTTTTATTTATTCAATTCTTATTTATCTAGGAATGGGGGCAGAGATAACAACATGAGAGGTAGGAATAAAAGTTGCTATGGGGGGTGGGTGGGGGGGGGTAGCTAAATGAGAGACAGTAGCCTTTCCTGGTCTCCTGCGGTCACAGTCCTTGTTGTAAATGGTGTTTTTCAAATACAGAGCATTGTGTTTGCCCACTGGGACCACAGGGAACTTAGGAGAAGTGGCACAACTCATGAAGTTAGGCATGGTAAGCAAGCACCTGCCTGAGTGCCGTCCCTCCTGTGCATCTTAGAAGGGTCCTTGAGACTCACTGAGCCCCAATGTCTGGACCCCTTCCTTGTTGGTGTGTATTGAGCATAAACAAAGAGCAAGGGGACCTCAAGCCCAGGTTGTCAATGGATTCAGTACTCAGTAGATCAATTCAGCTGGTCATGAAATGCAGGGTGTGGGGGAAATGCAAACAGCTTAAGGTCACTTTGAACTCCCAGCATTGATTCGTTTTGAGAGAGTCCGCCGGTAAGTACATAAGTAGCAGGTCTCCTTTAACTTAAACTTCAAAGAATAAATACAGAGAGGAGCACACTGGAAGCCACTTAGGAAGCATGTTCTTTGAGAATAACGTAGGAGGTGTCCAACCCAGCCTATTTGCGAGCGTGAGGATGCAGAGAGCTGGGTTGTGGCTGCCTTTCCCTTCCCTGCATCTGAAATTATAAAATGCAAAATGTTTTATTTTTCCAGTTTCATACATGAGCATGGGTGTGTTGTGTGTGTGTGTTCATGATTTTTCACGTATGTTGACATATATGTGGGTGCATATATGTGTACATGTTCATGTATGTGGAGATCCAAGGTTTATGTCAGGAACCATCCTGTTTTATTCAAACTCAGAGCTGCCCAACATGGCTAGGCTAGCTAGTCAGCTTGCTCCAGGGGTCACCTGTCTGAGGCTAGAATTACAGAAGGGCTGGAATTTATAGAAGTTTCTGGAATCCAAACTCAGTCCTCATGCTTGCATGACAAGGCGTTTAGCCACTGAGTAGTCTCCAGCTCCATAGGTTTTTGGTTTTCTGGTTTTTTGTTTTTTGTTTGTTTGTTTGTTTGTTTTTTAAAAAAACCACCTAAGAAAAACCATATTAGTGTTGGTGAGATGGGACATGGACTAGGGTTGGGGCTGGCTAATGAGTCAGATGTTGCGGGTAGGGGTACAGACTAGGGGCAGGGCTAGCTAACAAGGAGCCGGATGTTTGTATGCCTCACTTTCTGTCATCACACCCACTGAGTCCTCTTCGTGTATAGTCTCATACAGAGGAAATGTGACTGGTGGTTTGAAATGCCTGTGTATTTTGGACACTCCTTCCATTGAGGAATAGGCCAGATTCTCTCTTTCATCCTCACCAGCCTCTGCACCTGAGGCCCTGGGAAGAAGGGTGTAGATGAGCTGACTTTGAACTCAGGGGCTTATCAACAATTCTGACCTGCCTCTGTCATCTCCAGGAGCAACTTTCCTTGGATTCACAAGCCACCATGTGACAGGTCTTGCCCTCTCCATAGGCACCGGTGGCCTCATTGTTTGGCCTTTTGACCCTCCCAAGAGGGTTCCCTGTGTTTATTAACCTTTGAGCTGTGCCTCTGACCTCCCAGTCACTGTCCTTATACTAAGTGTCCAGCTCAGGCTAGTCTCTGGATCAAGGTGATGTTCATTGAGCTGTCCCTGATGGGGCAGTGATTTAGGAAGACATTTGTGCCCATGGAAACGATGGTCCTTTTGAGACCTGACCACCTCCAAGTTACAGAGATATAACAGTGCCAGTGAGGTTGTCATCTGAGTCCCAGGTAGGACCCAGGACAGGAGGGCCATCAGCAGTTTGAATTGACCCTAGCCAAGGAGAAGACTGGACAGAAGTAAGGTAAAACACCACAGCTCCTGGCAGAGACCCAGATCAGCTGGATGGGCCAGGGGTGTTGAGGTTGTGGCTTTTGCTATCTATTGTAATGCTAAGTATGGGCCCTGAAAAGACCGGATTGTTCCTGAGAGAAGAGAGTCCACTCGTACACCTTGGCCCCAAGTTATTTCTGGTTGGCCAATAAAGATGCCAACAGCCAGTAGCTGGGAAAAAGAGACACAGGTGGGATTTAGGTTTCCTGGACTCGGGTCGGAGAGGGACCAAGAGGAGGGAAAGAAGGCAGCAGGAGACGGAGAAGCTGCCATGGGTTAGGTAAGCCATAAAAACATGGCCTTAAGGGCAGGCCAATTGGAGTCAAGAGCAGCCCAGATGAAACATAGTAAGTAATAACTCAGAGTTATAGATAGGAAAGTAGAGTCTAATAGCATAGAAGGCAGATACCTGCCCAGCAGGTATCCGAACTGTTTATTGTAAATATGAAGGTTGTGTGTGTGCTTTTTATCCGGGAGCTAAATGGTAAAAGGCAGGGTAGAAATCCTTTGGGATTGAATATTTCTACAACATGAGGGTGCTCTGCTGTGTGCTGAGTTTAGGAATGCGGCGGCATCTGGCCGGCTTATCTCCAGCTACTCTTGTGCCCTCCTCATCTGGCTTCTTTTCCCAGGACTTCGCATGGCTGGAAGCCAGCTTTGTGGTTGTTCTCTGCTCTAGTTTTTTCTCCCCTCTGTCAATGAGCTGTGATGGAGCTGGGCCTTCTCCCCAGGTACCCTGTAAGTGCAGAGCAGGGGCTGCTTGGAGCTGAAGCCCAACATCTCTTGATCAAAGGCTGTCAGACATCGAAAAGCACAGGCTGGCTCCTAGTGTGACAGAGCCTGGCTTTGCTGACAGGAACTTCAGGCCATCTTTTAAAGATAGGGATGCCTCTGAGAGTCTGGCCACATCCTTCAGCCATCTTACAGGATGCAGTAGCCCTTCCTCAACACACTGGTAGTGTGAACTGGATAATTCCAGATCTCCATCCTGCCTGTGAGGTGTTCCTTTGGAGCACCCTAAGGTGCCCGGTGGTATTCTTGGCTGCGATTTTCTTTCCACTGTTCCCTCTTGAGCTGTGAGAACCTCTGAATGGCTTCGGCTACTCCCCCAGGCTCAGTCATCCCTGCCAGAGATCACAGGGGCACTGTCATATCTTAACTGCTGAGTTCCGGATTCCCTTTCTAACCTTGTGGTGCTTCTCACTAAGTCAAATCATTACCTCTTTCAGTCTGGTGGCAGCCATGAGTATTCAATAGATGGACATATTGCCTGCTGTACAGGAGCTATTGAGAGAAAGCAAAAGAAGCAGAGGGTGTAAGGTCCTCAGGACACTAACCCGACATGTTCAAAGCCACTGGGATACACAGCTGGACCGGCTCTGCTCTAATCAAATGCA
The DNA here is from genome assembly GCA_019843815.1 of Montemys delectorum. Classification (NCBI taxonomy): domain Eukaryota; kingdom Metazoa; phylum Chordata; class Mammalia; order Rodentia; family Muridae; genus Montemys; species Montemys delectorum. The sequence continues at coordinate 31,970 of JADRCD010210769.1, forward strand.
TGCTCAGAATCTTCTGGACCAATGTGGCTACAGGTTACCACCTACAGCCAACACAGGGATACTTTAGTCCCAGAATATGTTCTTTAAAAAGGAAAAATCCATTTTATTACTTTTACTTCTATATATGGGTATGTACACATGAGTGAAGTACCTTCAGGGGCCAGAAGAGGACATTAGCTGTCTTGGAACTGGAGTTATAGGTAGATGTGAACTGTTCAGTGTATAAGCTAGGAACTGAACTTAGACCTTCTGGAAGAGAAGCCCATGCTCTTAACTGCTGGACCACCTCTCCAGCTCCCTGAAATAGACTTTAAACTAAGAAATGTACAAACAAAATAACCAGGATGCTAGAGTAGACATGATTTTTGTTTTGTTTTGTTTTGTTTTGTTTTGGTCAGAGTCTAAGGACGACTATCTCTTGTACAACTAACTTAAGTGTCGCCCTTGTCAGAAGGGACATTTCTGCAGCCTGCCAGGACGTTTTTATGTGTGGCTGAGAGACTTTCTCCTTTTTTGAGACTGTTTTACAGGGCCTTTGGGAATCCACACTTACCATTTGTTTTGTTTTTTTTTCCATGACTCTGAGAGAGTTTTATTACAATTCTGATTTCTAAGCTGTGCGTTTCTATACGCACACATGTGAGTTCATGTGTGTCTGGGTGTCAGAAGACAGCCTCGGATGATGTCATCATCTGGACTGCTGTCCATACCCTTAAAGATAGGATCTGTCTCTGTCTCCACAACACTAGGATTACATTATTTTTTTAAAATTATTATATATTTTCTTTATTTACATTTCAAATGTTCTCCCTTTTCCTGGCTTCCCCTCTGAAAAATCCCCTATCCCTTCCCCACTTCCCTTGCTCACCACCCCACCCTCTCCCACTTCCTGGCCCTGGCATTCCCCTACAGTGGAGCGTAGAGCCTTCACAGGACCAAGGACCTCTCCTCCCATTGATGACTGACTAGGCTATCTTCTGCTACATATGCAGCTGGATCCATGAGTCCCGCCATGTGTACTCTTTTGTTGGTGGTTTGGTCCCTGAGAGCTCTGGGAGTACTGATTAGTTCATATTGTTGTTCGTCCTAAGGGGCTGCAAACCCGTCAACTCCTTGGGTCCTTTCTCTAGCTCCTTCATTGGGGACTTGGGCTCAGTCTAATGGATGGCTATGAGCATCCACTTCTGTATTTGTCAGGCACTGGCAGAACCTCTCAGGAGACAGCTATATCAGGCTCCTGTCAACAAGCACTTGTTGGCATCTACAATAGTGTCTGGGTTTGGTGATTGTATATGGGAAGAGTCCCCAGGTGGGGCAGTCTCTGGATTGTCCTTCTTTTGGTCTTTGCTCTACATGTTGTCTCTGTAACTCCTTCCACGGCTATTTTGTTCCCCCTTCTAAGAAGGAGCAATGTATCCATGCTTTAGTCTTCCTTCTTCTTGAGTTTCATGTGGTTTGTGGATTGTATCTTGGGCATTCCAAACTTCTGGGCTAATATCCACTTATCAGAGAATGCATACCATGTGTGTTCTTTTGTTACCTCACTTAGGATGATATCTTCCTGATCCATCCATTTCCCTAAGAATATCATAAATTCATTGTTTTTAATCACCGAGTAGTACTCCATTGTGTAGATGTACCACAGTTTCTGTATCCATTCCTCTGTTGAGGGACATCTGGGTTCTTTCCAGCTTCTGGCTATTATAAATAAGGCTGCTATGAACATGGTGGAGTATGTGTCCTTATTACATGTTGGAGCATCTTCTGGGTATATGCCCAGGAGTGGTATTGCTGGGTCCTCAGGTAATACTGTGTTCAATTTTCTCAGGAACTGCCAAACTGATTTCCAGAGTGGTTGTACCAGCTTGCAATCCCACCAGCAATGCAGGAGTGTTCCTCTTTCTCCACAACCTCACTAGCATCTACTGTCACTTGAGAATTCCGACTCAATTCTTCACAGAGTTAGAAAGAACAATTTGAAAATTCATCTGGAATAACAAAAAACCTAGGATAGTGAAAACGATTCTCAACAATAAAAGAATTTCAGGTGGAATCTCCATTTCTGACCTCAAGCTGTACTACAGAGCAGTTGTGATAAAAATTGCACAGTATTGGTACAGTGACAAGCAGGCAGATCAATGGAATAGAACTAAAGATCCAGAAATGAACCCACACACCTATGGTCACTTGATCTTTGACAAAGGATCTAAAACCATCCAGTGGAAAAAAGACAGCATTTTCAACAAATGGTGCTGGCTCAACTGGCAGTCAGCATGTAGAAGAATGCAAATCGACCCATTCTTATTTCCTTGTACAAAATTCAAATCCAAGTGGATCAGGGACCTCCACATAAAGCCAGATACACTGAAACTTACAGAAGAGAAAGTGGGGGAAAGAGCCTTGAACATATGGGCACAGGGGAAAAATTCCTGAATAGAATACCAATGGCTTGTGCTGTAAGATCAAGAATTGACAAATGGGACCTCATAAAATTGCAAAGCTTCTTTAAGGCAAAGGACACTATCAATAAAACAAAAAGGCAAGCAACAGATTGGGAAAAGATCTTTACCAATCCTACATCCGATAGAGGGTTAATATCCAATATATACAAAGAACTCAAGAAGTTAGACTCCAGAGAACCAAATAACCCTATTAAAAATGGGGTACAGGACTAAACAAAGAATTCTCAACTGAGGAATACCAAATGGCTGAGAAGCACCTAAAGAAATGTTCAACATCCTTAGTCATCAGGGAAATTCAAATCAAAACAGCCCTGAGATTCCATCTCACAGCAGTCAGAATGGCTAAGATCAAAAACTCAGGTGACAGCAGGTGCTGGTGAGATTGTGGAGAAAGACGATTACATTCTTAAAATTAGCATCAGCAGCAAAGAGAGCTCAAGGGTTTTCACTTCAAAGTTCAAATAGAAATGATGCAGGAAGTGAAGGGACATTCCTGTCTTCATCATCATGTGTGAACCACAGACAAGAGGATTCTGTGCACAGAGCTGATGCGAGGCAGTCTTCTGGCCTAGAACTGGATCTCTCACCCTAACAGACCCATATCCATTTTCAAAAGGAGCAAGACTGCTTGTCACAGTTGGTTACCCTTGTAGGTACCCTTGTTTCAGGCAAGGTGCATTTGGTCTAATTAACTAGCTTACATCTGCCCTTTGAACTCTTGAATCCACCAGTACAGGGGACTCAGGGGTGAAAGGCATTGGATAATGGTTCGTGATAGAGTAGCAGGAAGCTGTGCTTAGTTCCATTAGCTCTGGAAGCTGTTAGGTCCTAGAGGCCCATGCTCAAGAGCAGTGCACAGGCTGGTCTGATGGCTACTTCTCTTTCTGGCAGATGAATATGTCTCTTTTCAACCTGGATGGTTGCTTGACCTTGTAGCCCTGTCTGCCCATGCTCCTCCCTGGGTCCTTGGATTCTTTTCCACTTCTCCCTGGTCTGTAGATTGCTGATTGCAGAGAAAACTTTTCCCAAATGAAAGAAAGATTATTTTCCATTACTGACATTTTCCAAGCTTATGGATTTAGAGAGAAAGGGGCCGTGTATCCCATAAGCCAGTTACCCAATAATTACCAACTGCGCTATCCCGGCTTTCCTGTTTCAGGCCATGATTTTAGTTAACTTTAAAGGGTTAGAGAGATGGCTCTACAATTAGAAGTACTGCCAACTTTTGTGGAGGACTCAGGTTTCGTTCCCAGAACTTACATGGCAGCCCACAGCTATTTGTAACCCCAGTTCCAGGGGATCCAGCGCCCTCCTGTGGCCTCTACTGGTATTGCATGACACAGTACGCAGACATTCATGCGGGCAAAGCAATAAGACATGTAAAATAAAAGAA
>JADRCD010210771.1:0-36240 GCA_019843815.1 Montemys delectorum
CTTTCTCACTAATGTTGGGACTACAGAAAGTGGATAGATTCCAGAACTACCCAGAAGAACCCAAGATCTCACCCCTTCACTCAGCCCACTTCAGCCCCTCCCTGCCCAGAACACTCAGCTCCATCCATGCCCTGGACCTAAGGAGAGAGGATCTGTCAGGGGGAAGCTGACCACAGATTCCAATCCCAGCCAGGCCCAGTGGCTAATGTGGAAGTTTTCTCCAGAGGGGCTGAGGATAGGGGCAGGAAGAGCAACATGGGAAAGTCTGAGAGCATCAACCTGTGGTGGGCGGAGGTCCTGTAGATGACTGAAGACCCCTCCCCACCCAAGCAGAGTAATCAGAAGTACTTCCAGGTGTGGAAGCCTCTCATGGCTTGGGTCTGAAATGTCCCCAGCACTTTGCTTAAGCACCCTCTGCTGGATGGTGCTGCCTGGGGATCCGTGGAGCCTTTAGGAGGTGTGGTCTCGCTGGTAGAAGTAGGTCGCTGGAGAAGGGCCTTTGAAGGTGATTTCTGGTCCCTGCTCCTGCTGCTTTCTCGTCTCTGTTGTTCCTGGTTCCATGGCTCAAAATAAATCTTTCTTCTCTAAAGTTATTTCTGCCCAGATACCGTGGTTTGACTTTTCCCCCATTGTTTATTTATTTATTTATTTATTTATTTATTTATTTACAGCTCGATTGCTTCCCCCCTTCCTGGTTCCCCTTTCCCACAGCCACTTCTCTGAGAAGGTAGAAGCTCCCCCTCCCATATCTCCCCTCCGTGGTACATCAAGTCTCTGCAGGTCTAGGCAGATCCTCTCCCACTGAGGCCAGACAAGGCAGCCCACTTAGGGGAACAGGATCCACAGGCAGGCAACAGAGTCAGGGACAGCTCCCCCCCCCCCCCCCCCCCGCACCAGCCCCAGTTGTTGCAAGGAATACTGTGGTTTTAATGACAATGAAGTAATCCAGTCCTCTTGGAAGGACCATGGCACTCAGACTGACTCTTGGTGGTTCTACCTCCAAAGTCAACCCTGCCTGGTGAGGTATGGGCTGCCTTGTTTCTAAGCCAGTGTGAGCCTCCTTCTGACCATGCACCCCTGTGTGCCTCTTCTGGGCCAGTCCCAGGACCCCACCTTACTCTGCACCCATCCACAATGCTGCTCAGGCTGGACTGTCCCATTGGAGAAGGGACAGTGCGGATCCTGGTGGAACCATGAGTAAAGGTGACTGAAGGGACATCCTGGGCTGCCTCTGGAGGGGACAAGCTTCTGAGGTTTGTAGGCTTACCAACCCTCACCCCAGTAGAAGGCTTCTCCCCACCTAGATTTTTGCCTCTGAAGTGTCCTATCCTAATCTACTCAATGGCCCAAGCCAGAGTCACAGGAGTGAAGTACCTATGGTCTTTTCAAATCCTCCTCCGGCCTGTCTCCTGTCTGAGGGTTGCTGGTTTTGTCTCCCAGGTGTGTCTGCATCAGCGCCTGCCCCCTGTCCCTCCTTCCTAGGAGAAGCCTAAACACCTGTAGGAAGCCTTCCAGGAAGTGTAGCAGGGTTCTGACTGTACTGGGGCCTCCTTTGCTGCTCTCACCACCCCATTGTAAGGATCATGGTGTCCATTTTCACTAGTGTCCTTTGAGGGAAACAGGCTCACACGGAATAGCATAAGAACGCACAGCATGCCAGAACTCAGCCAGTGCTGTGAAGCAAGTCCCTGGGTTCCCCAGCTTTAGCCTCTGCGTGCTCCTGGGTGCCAACTCTGCCACTGAGGTCTTTTCTCCTAAGTTCTTACAAGGTTGAGAGTATCTACTTCCCATGAACTCTAGGACAGCTGTGTGTTAAAGCCTAGCTTCTCTCAGAATCCCCTCCTGCCTCCTCTGGTGGCTCAGAATCAGGAGTAAGAATACCTGAGCAGGACAGAGATGCCATTCTTCGTCTAGCAGAGACAAGGTCACTCAGGCCAACGTCCAGCCTTTATGTGCCTCAGTTTCCTCATATGTGCAAAAGGAGTGGAGATATTCCTACTTTGCAGGAGCTCTTGGAAGTTTGTTAAATGTGAGCCTACCAAGTTATGGGGACTTGTTCCCAGTAAGTAGAGGCCTCTGTTGGGCTGAGATGAGGCCTTGGACCTTCTTCCTCCCCTCAGCCTGGTTCTGGTCAGGCCTTCCCTCTCAGCCTTACTGGTAGCATAGAAATCAGGCTGCATGAGGATTCTGAGAAAGTGAGGGTGGACTGACCTAGAGGCTCGTACCCCACATAGTCTCAGCCTCTCCTTTCTCTAGGCCCATTGCAGCACTCAGGCTGTTCTGAGTGGAAAGAGCCTGAACCAGCGCATAGACCGCATACAGGACTGTTTGGCTGGACGAAGACCTGGCTACTCTGAGCACCAGGGAACTCTTGGGCTTAGCCTTGAAAGGTTCTCAAGGCCCGAGCTTCTAGAAAAACAGTCCCAGCCTTGTCCTATAGGGAAGCAGATTCCTCTCCGGGGGTATTCAGTACCCTGAGTGGGAGGCCATCTCTGTGACATCTCCAGAGATAGCTTACCCTCAAGGCCTGGTGAGACCTGAGCTAGGGTAGTGACTGCTGATTGAGTGACAGTCCCCGAATTCCCCAGCCCACCGGCTGCCAGAACATAGCCCCTATGTGTTAAAAGGGTATATATGTGTGTGTGCGTGCCTATGTATGATCTTTGGGAGACATAGGCCCTTATCTTCTTGGGTCTGCTTCGTCTCATAGCCCATCCCAGAAATGTTCCTCAAAGGGCTGTAAGTAGAAGAGTGTCATTGCCCTAGGCCACAGCTGAGTGGAATATTTTGGACTCTGAAAGTTGACCTTAGTGTGGTACCCTGGTCTTTAGCATGAGAAAACTAGGGCCTGTGAGAAGGTTCTGGGCTGTGCCCACTGACCAAGCTGTGCAGGCTGCACTCTGGGCTGTCTCTGAGCTTCCATCCAACCCCACAGCCTGCTCCTCTGCATTCCTTAGCTGCTGGGCTCACCTTTGTTGATTTGGACATGGCTGCCTCTCCCTGCCAAACTTCCAGGCTGCCTATGCCCTTTCTCAGCTCTGTAGGATCCAGGACCAGGAGGAAGCAGGAAGGTTGGGGTAAGATAAGTCCCTGGATTTGAGTCTCATGTGCATATTGTCATCCGGGCCCCAGAAGGGTCCCAGGATGGACAGGCCAACTTGCTGCTCAGGAAATTAGGTCTGGGCAGGCAGCTTTTGGAAGTCGGGGAATCTGATGGGACCCTCTCTTCTTGCAACGGAGTATCCAGAAAGCTGGTGAGCTTCCAGAGGGCCTGGGCTAGCCTCAGCAGCGAGCAGGCCCACACTCTTCAGCAGTGGGGCTATCGGTGCTGGGGGCATGGTATAGATGATGGTACGGCTCTCCAAGGCCTACTCTGGCTTCCAGAAGCAGTCAGCAATCAAGACCAGAGAGTAGACCGAACAAGGCAAGCCCTGGAGGGCTACAGCATCCTAAACAGTGTCCCTGGAAGGCCAGGTAGACTGAGAACAGCTTGCTCCTCTTGAGCCAGGCTGGGTATCCTGGGCAAGACTGGCTGCCAAGGCCCTCAGCATCTCCTGGCTCCATATGCAGGTTCACAATAGCCACAGGATCTGGGTGTTTGTTTGTTTGTTTGTTTTTGCTTTTGTTTTTTTGTTTTGTTTTTGGTTTTGTTTTTTGTTTTTTTTGTTTGAGACAGGGTTTCTCTGTATAGGCTGTCCTGGAACTCACTCTGTAGACCAGGCTGGCCTCGAACTCAGAAATCCGCCTGTCTCTGCCTCCCAAGTGCTGGGATTAAAGGCGTGAGCCACCACTGCCCGTTAATTTTGCTTTTGTTTGGGTCTCACTGTGTAGCCCTAGCTGGCCTGAAATGTGCCTCTTGTGCCTCCTACATAGATAAGGCTGACCTTGAACTCACAAACGTTCACCTGATTACTAGAACTAAAGGTGTATCTGAATCTTAATCTAAGTCCAGCCCTGAGACAGAGCCCTGACTTTCACTATGAGGTCTAAGAGGACCCAGGGAAACTGGTCCACAGCTCTGAGAAAGCCCTTACAGGGCACCTAGCAAGGTGTGGTAGCTGGGTACCACACTCTGAGGCATTGTGCTTGGGCCCTTCCTTTTCAGCCCCACCTGGGATCTGGGCTTCAGGAGATCCCTGGGGTAACATCAGGCTCCCTGCTCCCCAGCCTGAAGCCAGGTGCTGGGTAAGTACAGGTGTTTCTCTGTTTCTGAGATTAAGGAGGGAGTTAGGTTAACAAAGAAGAATGAACAAGGGCAAGTGTCCCAGAGGATATTGCAGCCCCCAAATCAGATCCTCTAGCTTCTGCCTAGGTCTGGTTCACCACGTTTGAAGGGCTGGGAGGCCCCACCCACCCAGTTTACACTCCTCATGAAGGCAAGGACGGCCAGCCCATTCCTTTGTCACAGGCATTTATTGTGCTGGGGCTGAGTGAGCAGGGACACTGTGGGTCTAGTTGGGACACGGTGAGGGCCAAGCTTTCCGTAGTCAGCCAACTCTGACAGTCTTCTAGCCTAGGAGAGAGAGGGAAGAAGAAGAAGGGAAATGAGAGAGAACCTGGAGCCAGAAGGACCTGGGTGAGGCCACACCCTAGCAGGAGGGGCCTAAGAGGAGCTAGCCTGGTGCAGGGAGAGCTCGAGGAACTAGACACAGGAAAGTCAAGAGAGCGAAGAACAGGGTTTTAGCTGACACCTCCCCCTCCCCCACGACCCTTCCATCTTTACCAGACAGACTCACAGTCAACTTAGGGGCAATGTTGATTAGTGAGCCCAGTGTCCTAAGGACACACTTGTATGATGTCTTGCCTCTAAAGCCCCTTAGTACCTTCAAATGGAGCAGGAAGGACGACTCAGACCAGAGTACCCAGAGACTTGACAGGAGGCACATTTCAGGCAACAGTGTGTTCTGGCATGCCCTGCCTGCCCCGCCTCCCCTGCCCCCCATTTTCACGCACTCCTGATTCTGGTACAACTATGAAGCCAACACTTTGGCTCCAACCTTACCATAATGCCCCTTCTAAAAGCCTCAACCTAACTTCATGCCTCATTTCCAATTCCTTCACCGTGTGTAGCCCAAGTTGTCAGTGTTAGGCGTGGAGGTGGATTGGTACAGTAGACCCCATTCTCACTTTGCCCAAGACTCTGTATCTGGATGCCTCCTGCTAGGGTTTGTACCTGAGGCCTGAATCATCTAGTCCTGAGTGTATCCTGCCTTCGTACTGAGATAGAAGAAGTATGTTATCTCTCTCACTTGTGGGCCTTCTTCCTGTGCTCAGGACCTACTGCTTAGCTCTACCTTTTCCCCGGCTCTGCCTCACACATTCCTTTTGAGTCCCAGTACCTGCTTTATGTATAACTGGAGAACCTTCTCCCAATCTTCTGCCCTCTAGTCTTCAAGGATCAGGGCTGAGTGTGTGATTCTCTTAGCTTGTCGGAGTTCCCAGTTCTGATGCCCAGTCGTCCTCGGGGCTCAAGACCACCTCACAGCCATCTGTGCAACCCAGTGCCCCCTCCCACAACTCCTGGACCCCTGTACCAATTTTGAACAAGATGGTGACCTGGTCTTGGAGGATACCCAGTATCTCAGCAAGCCTAAAAAGCCTTCTGTCAGATAAGAATCCAGCTCCCTCCTCCCTGTGTCAGGATGAGAGAGGACCCTTAGGGAGGACCTCTGATTCCATTCACCCTTGAAGGGCCTTGGGAAGGACCCCTCTTCCCATTAACAGAATGATGCCTCACCCAGGAATACCTCCCCCATCCCTACCAACCCATCTTTCCCCCAGGTTCCTACCCAGCAGCATGGCCTGGAATCATTCCTGGCCCTTAGTCCTTACATGGAGGACCAGAGGAACACTCTTGTAGTCCTTTGCCAAGTCCACCTTGTAACTTTCTAACCCTAATTCTTGCAGGAGCAGGCTGGGAAGGGAACTGATGATCACAGCCACTCTGAGAGCGGCACCAGAATGCACTCTGACTTAGGACTGCTGCAGGCCTTCCTTGGGGCTTTGGACAGGAAGAACTCACCTTCCCAGACTCTGAGGAGGTCCTGGCTTGGCTGACCCTCAGAGACGGGGTCTTGACCCAGTGTTCATATACCGGGGTCCTGAGGAGAATAGAAAGCAGAGAAGAGGGAGCCTTTGAGGGGAATGTGGGATGCGGTAGGAGGAGGAGACTTTGGGGTCTTCTAGAAGGGTCCTGCTTCTCATGCTTCCAAGACAGGTCACACCTCATGGCAGCCCGGACTTCCCAGAGCTCCCACTGGTACCTCAGCTGAAGTCATTGTGTTACCTGGTTCTGACTTTTGTCATGCTTGAGCATCTTCCTGGATTCAACCTTTCACTGCGCCTGACCCTGATTGCTGACCTGCTGATTTCTCCTCCAAACCACAGGTTCCAGGACAAGCAAGCGCATGTATTTGGAAGTTATCCATGAGCTCATTCAAGGCAGACAGTCCCTACTGCTGTGGGTGTCTCTACTTGCCTGTCAATGCTGGATTTTCCACTATCAGCTACCCACCATTCCCTCATGTGGCAGGGGCCATGAGAACTTGGTCTCACCTGAGTGGAGCAGATGCAGTGGCAAATCGGCTCACATTTGGAATGAGACCCCCATCTTCCCTCCTAAAGGTGTGGCCCATCAAACCACGGATAGACCATGCTCCTTGGAACTGTAGAACTAATGACAGACAGGCCCAGCCCTCTCCTGCCCCAGATGTGGCCCCAAGCCACATCTCCTGCATCTGGCAGAGACCTAATGACTTTCAAAGCCTCAGATTCACCACATGGACAAAGAATGTTGTCCCCACCTGGACAGTCTTGGGGGCCACCTGGGAATGTGAAGATGGTGCAGGATTGGCATTGGACTGAGCTCCTCATTTCCTGTTACTACCCATGGGAACTGGGCCTGCCTGGCCAGGGTTCATAGTCACTCTCTCCTTGGGCAGAAGACAGATCTTGTGAAAAAATATGCTGGGGAACGAGGCTCGAGGAATCCCCTCCTGCCTTCTTGGGCCTTGAGCCTGGGTCTGCATCAACACCAGCAAGGTGAGACCTATCCACAGGAGCTCCATGTGGGTGGAGAAGGCTGATCCTAGGCAGCAGAGTCCTGGGTCGCAGTGATCTGGCCAGTGGAGGAGGTAATGAGGTGTTGGATTCAGGTTGTCACTGAGTTTACTCAGTTTACTAGCCCTGCCCAAAGCAGGCAGCTCCTGCCTCTACATCCAATAGGGGAAAGAATGTACCAGTTGGCTTCCTCACACTCCGAGGCAGGGCTCCACAAACACCTCTCCAGTCCTTCCTGCTCCATTACCCACCTCCTACACACTCCATGCTGTTCACTGCTCATGAGAACACGCACAGAGCTCTCAGCTCCAGCCTGGGCAGGATGACAGCAAATACCTGTTAGAGTCCACCATGTGCCCAGCATACCTGGCCACGCCAGAATCCACCCACACTTGTCTTGGTCTGTTGAGCATAGGCTCCGCACCCACTCTCACCCCCTGCCTGGGAGCAGATTGAGCCGTTCTTTGGGCTAGGCAAACAGGGACAGAGTGTGCTGTGCCAGAGCTGGCCCAGGGCCACCTGCTTAGGCCACATAGCCAATCTGGGCCATGGCCATTCATGGGACTACTGCCTCCTCTGCAGCTCTTTGCTCTCTCTTGACCTTGGATGTAGCCCTCGGCTGGCCCTGACGCCTCTGGCTGTGGTGGCTATCTGAGGTGCCTTCTTCCCCTCTGGCCTCTTTTCCTTTTGCTGGGGGAGGTGGTTGCTAAGATTCTATTACCCTGGTTCTGAACTGTGCCTCTAGGGAAACCCTAATGACCAACCTAGATGTTTTCTAGATACCTTGGTGGTCCAAGTCTCTGCACTACCCTATGTAATCCAGGATGCCCAGGCCAGAATGGGCTCTGGAAACAGGCTTCAGAGAGGTTGCTGTCTCTCTGTTACTGTTCATCCTGTGAAAAGCATGGAAGAGCAAGCACCAAGAGGAGGAACCCTGGCAGCCCCACCTTGGGCGCAGGAAAAGGCAACACAAAACACCTATCACAGATCAACAACATGAACTTTAACAATGGCCGTAGACACTCAAAGGACAGGAAGATACAGGAAGGGAGAAGGTGATGGCGAAGTGAAAAGGACACATAGTGACCCACATGTTGCCTAGAGACTGTCTTTAAAAGGGAATGTTCAAGCTGGGGGTCCCGGCACCCGCTTGTAATCCAAGCACTCAGAAGGCTGCTGCAGGAGGATCTTAAGCTCAGGACCAGTCTAGGCAATGCAGTGTCTTTAAAAAATACATACAACCTTAAAAATACATATGTACGGACTGGGAAGATAGCTGAGACAATGAAAGGTCTCGACTGGGACTTATAGTCCATATTTCCAATCCCCATGCTGGGGAGATTGAGACGGGCGGCTCCCTGCACTGGGGGCCAGCGCAGCCTAGTCAGCAAGTTCTGTACCGATGAGAGATCTTGTCTTAGAAAAAACAAACAAACAAACAAAACATAAAAATAACAACAACAGTGGGAGAGGGTGGGGTGGCAGGCATGGGGAGGGGGAGGCAAAAGAAGTTTGTTCTTGTTGTTTTTGTTTGTTTGTTTGTTTGTTGGAGGGGAACCTGGGAAAGGGAAAATTTACATGTAAATAAAGAAATTATCTAAAAAAAAAAAATAACAACAACAGGTGGATAGCACCGAGACTGTCCTTTGACTTATACATGTGTTTGCACACACAACACCAACAGGTGATACAAATACATACATATATTCTGATTTTCAAACAGTTTTAGATTTGCCTGGAAAATGGGACATTGCTCCTGTTAAAGCACCTGGCACTAGTGGGACACGGCATAGTTAGTGAGGCCACATGAAGCAACACTGAGTATTGAGATGCTAAACCACGGAAAGTCCGTATTTTAATCAAAATTCTAGCTCACTTGGTGGAATACTGGGCTGGCATGCAGCCCTGGAGTCAATACAGAACAAAAACAAAAGAAAAATGTCCTGGTCCATTTAAAGGGCTTGTTCAGTTCTATGTCTGGTCCAGGCCCCTCAGGAGGTTTTGCTTCATGGTCCTTGGGCTCCTCTGGGCTGGGAAAGGTCTTTCAATTATTGCTTCTCAGCCATGATGGTATTGGACAGTGCTGGTCAGGTGTTTTACAAAGTTCCTGCATGGCTCCCAGATCTCTGAACCTGGTAAGTCTCTGGGTGCACCTAGCTCGGTGCAGGTTTTCCGGTTTGGCTGCATTGGCTCCCACTCCTGTCCGGAAGCTTCGCTCTGTCTCTATGAGTAAGCCCGATAAGTCATAGGTTCCCCAGGAGGAACCAGGAACCAGGGTTTGTCACTGGGGCCTTTGGAAGCAGATGTTGCTCGCACTCATTTCTCACTGTTGTCTGGGAGGACTGAGATGTGTGCAGCCTGCCCTTCGAATGAGACAGCACTAGGCCTTACTGGGTGCTAGCCTCTTCTATATCTGTTTTCTTATTCACTAGCTTATCTATCTCAGTATGACTCAAGGATCTCCGTTTGTCCTCGGAGATGTAACTTTGTACTTCCTTAGTCACTGTGTTGCTTAAATTGTTTCAGTATCAGCCAAAGGGAATACTTTGGGATTGCCCTTGGGAAAGAGGGAAGAAGGAACTACTCGGGTGGCTTAAAGCTGCCATGGTGGAGAATTAAGACTGCCTCTGCTCTGGCTTAATGACAATCTTTGAGATATAACTTTATCTTTGTGGCTTTGGGTTTTATAGGATTTTACTTTTAATTTTTGAGAAGTTATAATACATGTGTGTGTTCAGGAAACCATCACCACAATGGTGGGATAGTGCATGTGGTGGTTTGAATAAAAATGGCCACCATAGACTCAGGAAATGGTATTATTGGGGGGTGTGGCTTGTTGGAGGAGGTGTGGCCTTGTTAAAGGAAGGGTGTTACTGGGGGTGGGCTTTGAGGTTTCAGAAGCTCAAGCCATGACCAGTGTCACTCTCTCTTCCTACTGCCTGCAGATCCAGATGTAGAACTCTCAGGTCCCTCTCCAGCACTGTCTGCCTGTATACCACTATGCTCCCTGCCTTGATGATAATGGACTGAACCACTGAACTGTAAGCAAGGCCCAATTAAATGTTGTCTTTTATAAGAGTTGCTGTGGTCATGGTGTCTCTTCATAGCAATGAAATCCTGATTAAGACAGTGAGAGAGAGCGACTACCAATCCACAAGGATTCCTTCATCAGGAGGCAGAGGTAGGTGGAGCTGTGTGAGCAGAAGGCAAGCCTGGTCTAGGTAGTGGGCTCCAGGCTTGCCAGGGCTGTGGAGATGACTCAGTGGTTAAGAGAATTTGCTGCTTTCCCAAGACCTGACGTTTATTCCCAGCACCATATCAGGAGGCTCATGGCCACCCGTAACCACAGGCCCAGAAGATCGAACAGGGCCTTTGCAGACATCCCTCCATCCCCACATACATAAATAAACGATAGAAATAATAGCTCTTTTAAAAATTCTTTGGCACCAGAGGGTAGTGGTACATGTCTTTAATCCCAGCATTCGGCAGAGAAGCAGGTAGATCTCTGTGAGTTCAAGGTCAGCCAGTTTTACAGAGTGAATTCCAGGACAGCCAGAGATACACAGATACACAGAGACACCATGTCTAAACACACACACACACACACACACACACACACACACACACACACACCCCAATTTCTCGGGGCTGGAGAGATGACTCAACAGTTAAGAGAGAGCACTGGATACTCTTCCAGAGGATCCCTGTTTGATTCCCAGCATCCACATGGCAGCTCACAATCCATTGTATCTCCAGTCCCAGGGCATCCAGTACCCTCTTCTGACTTCTGAAGACACTAGGCATGCAAGCAGTGCACAGACATACATGCAAGTAAAACACCTACATACACATAACATTAACTTTAAAAAGATTCCTTAAGCTCCCTGTGGATTCCTTCCTCCACTGCTCCCACTGCCCTCCAAGCCACAGCAGTTGTCAGTTCCTGCAGAGCGGTTTGCTCTGTCTGTAAGGGGAGCCATACTGTACATGTCCTGATGGGTTGTGAGCTCAGTGAATTGCAATTGGGAGCAATTAGCAGCATCTGGAGCCATGTTAGTGATTGATGGAGACGGGTGTTATTTTCAGTTTGGGGTTCTCTCGAGTAAAGCTGCCAGGAACATGCAAACACAGGTCTTTGAAGGGCCACATGTTTGCTTCACTCGTTGGGAAACCCACTAGAAAAGCAAAAGAGGACAGTTGGGTCCCTGGTCCACCCAGAATCACAGGAAGGATACAATAGCCTGTGATATACTCAGATCAGGAGGAAATTTCCCTCTACTGTAAAAATGTAGGCAAATTTGAGACAGTATGTGAATCTCCCATCTGATGCTGACCCAGGCCTGTGTGAGGGTCCACATTGTAACTGAGTCACTCCTGAGAGGTGTGATCCTCATGCTTATCTCACTGTCCAGGTGGCCGCAGCTAGTTGCAAGGAGAATAAAACCCCATAAGATAATACCCAGGAGCTGCCATCAAGCCAGAGCAGAGGCAGCCTCAATCCTCACCATAGCCTGACTTTGTAGGCACTCAAATACCTTTTTCTTCTCTCGCTCCCAAAGGTAGCCCCTGCTGCATCCTTGCTATCTCCCTGAACAGGCTAGTACTCCCCCCAATGCTCCCCTTCCAGTGCTCCCTTCCCCAGCTCAAGACTTGAAGAGGTATTTGTCCTTCAAAGCCCTATGGTTTGGCATGAGCACTGGTCATATAGAAGACCCATGAAAAGCCCCCTTCAAGCCAAAGGGCACTGAGTGTGAACTGCTCTGCACACTGCAAGCAATTCTGAACTACGCCCGGGAGGCCAGGGAGATTCCAGTTGGCCTTTCTGGCAGTTCCTGGCCCTGGATTTGGGGGACTTCCTATTTAACCTAGGGTCAAGCCTCTGTACTACCCAGCTTTTGCCAAGGGTATCCCGTGGCCACAAAGGTGCCATGCCATAATGGCCACGCTGCCTGCTGCCCTAGAGGATGGGGAGCAGAAGAAAACTCACTTTAACCCTAGACCCATCTCCAAGGGCACTGTTAGCACCTCAGCCTGCTTCTCCCTGGGTCTGTCACAGGAGGTGGGAGGGCCTTTATGACAGTCTCAGGCTTCTCTGGAGGCCCAGACCTAGTGTGGGATCCATCAATTGGAATCTCAGACCCTGTGGCAGCCTGCATATCTCTGGCGCCCCCACCTGGCCATCATCTTACTCACCTACAAGAATCTACAGGTTCCTGCTGACTCTGGAAACAACTTACTCCTAGGCCTGAAGCTGCTGCATCCTCGATCTGAGCCAAGACCCAGCCTCCTTCTCACCCTGCTCGCTGCCCACCTCTTAGTCCAATTGTCTCTTCCAACTGGGAACAGCTGTCAGGCATTGGGCCATGCCTCTGACCAGCTGTTTGAGATATAGTCATAGTGTGACAAACCATAGATAGACAGCCAGCCCTGGGGCTATACAGCCTGGGGGATCTGAGGGTCCATGGCCTCCACAAGGCCATCCTTTCTGCTCACCAGGCCTGGCTCCAGCTGAGCCTCTGGTTTCCTGAGGCTAGGCTCTGACTCTGTGACTAGGTAGTCCAGGCTCAGCCTTAACCTCAAGCCTCCAGGGCACAGCCATGAGCAGGGTTGGGGTAGATCTGCAGCACTCGGAGTCTTCCCTGACCAGCACCCTGACCACATGCAAGCCAGCAGCTAAGCTGATCAAGCATTTTGGCTGATTATCACAGCCCTCGGTGACTGGGCATGCCAGGGAACCAGGACCTGACACTCTACACCTACCAAGTTGGATAAGGACAGGGTAAGCTGTAGCCCCAACCCCAGAGCTGAGATTGGGCCCAAGAGAAATCCTCAGGGAGGGACTTGATTTTCTTCCAGAGAGGTATGAGGGCTGCTGCTGGTGTTGTCTGTCCCATTTCCCACCCAGAGGAGTGGCTCATCACTCAAGTAAGTCCTCTCCCTCCCTTCCAACCTTCCTCCCCAACCTGCTTTGGCCTGCTGACCTTCCATGTCCTCCTCTGCTTCTCTGCCCAATCCTCTATCCGAAATTTAAAGCTCCTGTGCTGGTCGCCTGACTCCTGGTGAGGGTTTAAGTGTTCCTACCAAGCCTGGTGGGAAGGGCTATCCCTGTCATCGGTTGAAGTTAAGGAACCCCCTACTTCCTCCTCTGGCTCCCCCTCCAGAAATGAATAGCCTGAAGGGCTAGGATTAGACCCCTACGTCACCCACTTTAAGCATGGCAGGGGTGTCTCAGATACACACAGGCCTGAGAAGTGAGGTGGTTACATCTCCTTATTCTTCCCTATGGACCATAAAGAGCAGAGGGACCCCTGGATCATTCCAGCAGCAAAGTCCTGATCCTGTAGGTGTCCCAGGGAGCCTCATGCTGTGGGGCACATGGGACTGACTCTAAGAGAACTGCAGCAGGGCAGGACCAGGGTAACATTAGGGAAAGCAGTTTCCCTTGGGGAATGGGTAGCAATAAGACCTGGAGGCCTGGGGGACTGAGAGTGGGGGCAACATTTGTGATGTAAATAAATAAATAAATATTAATAATAATAAAAGGAACAGGAGGGCCTGGAGGTCTTAGGACCCAGAAGGGAGGGTCTTGAGGGAGGGCTGCTCTGTGATATTGAGTCAGGTCTTTCACATGCCCAATCTCCTGTCCAGCTGCTAACTTCCACCTCCAGGAAACTGCAGGTTCAGCTTTAGAGCCCAGCAGGCCCAGGTGGTGATAGGAGGGGCTGCTCACAGGCCTGGTCCTCATCCAGCTGACCCCATTTCACTTCCAGCAAACTGCAGGCTCAGCTCTAGGGCCCAGCAGGCTGGTCCAGGCCCAGCAAGCCCAGGTGCTGATGGGAAGGGCTGCTCATAGGCCAAAGTAAAGAGACTTATCTTGCCACCTGGCAAAGGCTGGGTTTGTTGTCTGGGCAGAGTTAGGCAGCTATGTGTGATACAGGATTTAGATGCAGGGTCTCCTTTTCTGGGAAGAACCTAAGTGCTGGGGTTCTTGCTGGGACAGTCACATCTTACCAGAGGCTGCCCTGGAAGATGTGTTGGGCAGCTCCCCGACGGCAGACAGGGAGCCTGGCTGCTCTGTTTTAAAAACAAGAATATGGTCAAATGCTGCCTCCCCACTGCTGGATTCCAAGAGTTGGAGAGTCAGCCAGGGTGGGAAGGTCCTCCGACTCAATCACCAACTCATAAGAGTTGGTTTCCTGTCTGGTCAGCTAGCTTTCAGCTCTCAGAACACAAGGACTTTTTTAAAAAAAGATTTATTTTTATTTATTTTATGTGTATGAATACACTGTAGCTGTACAGATGACCGTGAGCCATCATGTGTGTGGCTGCTGGGAATTGAACTCAAGACCTCCGCCTGCTCCGGCTCCACCCGCTCTGGCCTTGCTCGCTCCTCCATAATTCACTGTAGCTGTCTTCAGACACACCAGAAGAGGGCGTCAGATCTCATTATGGGTGGTTGTGAGCCACCATGTGGTTGCTGGGATCTGAACTCAGGACCTTCAGAAGAGCAGTCAGTGCTCTTACCCACTGAGCCCCACAAGGATGTTAAGAATCTGTCTGACTGGGGTCTTCACACTTTGGAGCTGACTAGCAGAAAAGGAGTCATTGTCTTGGCTACAGGGACTTATCTCTCACTCCCAAGAGGAAGCTGTGTTTCTGCTTCAGAATAGAAGATGCTCACTGTGTAACTGGGGGTGTCTGGGGTGCCTTTTGAACCTACTGGTGAAGGTCACAGGACACCAAACATCCAAATTTAAGGTCAGTGAAGGTAAGGTCTTCTGGAAATTATGACCTTATGAATGCAAAGAGGAAACTCAGTATGAGGCACATGCCTAAC
Organism: Montemys delectorum; assembly: GCA_019843815.1. NCBI lineage: Eukaryota > Metazoa > Chordata > Mammalia > Rodentia > Muridae > Montemys > Montemys delectorum. Next base: position 14,897 of record JADRCD010210771.1, read on the forward strand.
ACACACCTAGCACATATGAGACCCTGAGTTCCTGGGATCCAGCATCACTAAAAGGAAGACAAGCAAAGTGCAGTGGAGGCCCCAGCCAGACAGAGGGCACGTGGAGCTAGCGTGGAGGCTTGCCTGCTGCTCCTCGATGCTTCACAATGCTGAATGGAACTGAGGTTGGGAAGGAAAGAATATAAAATGAATGCTACCAAGACTGGAGGCCGTACAGTTCCTGTGATGTCCGTGTGCCATCTGCCGTGCCCAGCCCTATACACTGTCTTCTGCACGCTGATGTGGCATCAGATGGGAACCCAGGTCAAAGCGGGAGCCTCCAACCATGCGAGAGAGCGGTGCCTCTCTCTGGAGTTAAAGGTCTGTAGCTTTTCAAATGTGTGTTTCAGGCTGAGAGACACACATAACACACACACACACACACACACACACACACACACACACACACACATCTCTGGCTCTGGGGTGGTGGTACCCTCAGTGACAGCCTGTTGTTGTGACCATCCTTTTCTTCTCTGTCTCCTCCATCTATCGCACCAGAATATTTCCTCAGAAATGGGTTGGTTAGCCTGTGCTTCTCCAGCTTCCTGTCTTCATTATGTCTGTGCTCTGCCATTTCTTCCTCTGGTTTCACCAGGGCCTCTTCTGCTGGTCTTTGCCCAGTTTATGGCTAAGGGCTAGTTCGCCTGCTTATGGGAGACCCTCGTTCTTTAGAGACAGTTTACACAGAAGGATTTTTGTTTTCAAAGCAAACATTCTAAAGCAGATTGGAACGGGCAGCTGCTGCCAGGAGATGAGAAACTTCCTAGGAGGTCCTTCCTGCCTTATGGATTTTAAAGTTGTTGGGTTTTTTTTTTTTTTTTTAGATATTTCTGAGGTGATGGCATAGTCTTGTAAGTGACCCTTCCCCCTATCAAATTATAGTGGAGTCTATCTCTTTTTATAGGAATCATGGTGTCTTCCTCCCATGATTCCTCTAAAAGGACATGTGAAAACCATAGTACAAATGGTATTATGATGGTGTTAAGTCTTTTAAGGTTCAAACCTTTTGTTAGTGTTGGAGAATGTCCTGGAGCTTTAGTTCCTGCTATGGAAAGAGCTCCAAAGGGGAATTCTCTGTGTCAGGAGACACAGACATCTAGGAGATGTGCTAGGCACCTCGACAGCCATGTGCTCTGTGGATATAGCTCTAGGATGAGAACAGAAGCCATGTTGTTCTTAGGAGCTGGCCCTGGTGCCGAAGGCTCAAATGAGCCAGTCCTGAGGATGTGAGAATGGGAGACCTAGCCCAGCCCATACAAAAGCTGCAGCACTTGAGAGAGTGGGCCCCACACCTTGACCGGGCAACACAGTGGAGCTGGCTCTGGAGGCGTGTGGGTGAGCCAGCCCCGTGGCAGGAGAGCTGACCCTGCCTCCTGCTGATGGTGGTACTGGGTGGTCTAGCCTGAACAGTGCTGGAGAATTTGCCCTGGTGATTTGAATAAGGGAGAGTTGATCCAGGCCCAGATCTAGGGCTCCAAGTTGGCCCACCCCAAAATCTATATCAACTGTGAATGTTTGGGATATGTGAAAGGGCCAGTCCTGCTGATCCAAAGCTGCAGGATCTCTGTGACTTAGGGCAACAACAGAATAACCAGGAGGAAGCCCAGTGAGAGTTCAATATTGATGGTATCACAGAAGCCAGAGATCTCAAACCAGACCATGAACATTCGCAAGGGAAGATGTGTAGACAGAGGGAAATACTGTGGGACACACTGTGACACACTACGGCTTCCATGATGAGTTGTTTTCTATGCTTTTTGTTTATGTGTGTGTGTTTTTATTTTGAGGGGGAGGTTGCAAGGGTGAAGGGCGAATTGAGGGGACTTGATGTTAAACTCACAAATAATCAATAAAAAAGTTTAAAAAAAAAGAAATGAAGGCTAAGCCTGCTTCAGTGTTTGGTAAGCCTGTGTTATTCCTTTTCTCATTGTTATGGCAAATATCTGACAAGGAGCAGCTTAAGAGAGATGAAAGGTTTACCTCAGCTCAGTTCTAGCGTAGGTCCATCATAGTGAGGAAGAACGGAAGCAGCACTATGAGGCAGCTGATCGAACTGCATCCACAGTGGCAGGGAGAAGGGATGACTGACAGGGCTCAGCTCACTTTCTCCTATCTCATCTAAGACCCCTCCCAGTTCATCCATTCATGCATCTGGTCATCTACATAACTGTCCATCCAGCCACCTACCATTATGCAGCCACCAAGCACCCATGCATCATGCAGCCATCGCTACCCATGCATTAGCCACCCACCAGCCACCCATGCATCATGATGCCAGCCACCTACCCGTTCATGCATCATGCAGCCAGCCAATCATCAGTGCAGGCATACAGTGAGTCAGGTGCCTGTCACCTTCTCCATGAGAGGGGCCATCTTGGATACATCTGGGACACAATTAAAGGTGAAAGAGACCAGGCTTCCCTTGCAGAGTTTGACTTGGAGGTCAGATATCAACAGAATGCTGAACTGTGGCCCAAGGCTCTACTTATGGTATCCCTTGAGACTAGAGTAGGGGTTGGTCTGTTATCAGGAAAGTCCTCAGGTCTATACCTACACATGCCCAAGCCATGGTACAGAGCGTGCTTGATTTCTCTACAACTTGCTCAGTAGGAAGTGGGCATGAGGCCATATACCACTGCCTAGGGGGTGGGGAAGGTCTACCATCAGAGGGATTGTAAACACTTCCTCTCCCACAATCCCCGTGCCACCTTCCCAAGCAGTAAAGTATTTGTAGGAGGGTAAAGGTTAAGTCTGGTGGCCTCTCTCTGTATATGCTGTTTGAGTTCTATCAAGGCCAAGGACTATGGAGTCATCTCTATGAATGGCTTTAGGTCACGACCTACTCTGCCTGTTTATTGGGACTGAGATGGGCTTAGGCACGGGTAAGGCCAAGCAGTGGGCTGCTGTTGTGAACTGGGTAATATGAACATTATGCTGACAACCTCTTGCACATTTGGAGCTGGGATGCTTAGGCTTTGTACCCACTGCTTTGGACCTTCTGTGCCTCTCTATTTCTAAATGGCATCCCTAGAATGAGAGTCAAGCCTAGAAATATTTGTCTCCACATCCCACAGAAGGAAGGCATGCCCTGTCCCTTTTCCAGCCTGGAGCATCGTCATCAAGGATTCTTCTGTCTGCCCTGAGGCTCTGAGTGTCCCTGTCTGCCACACGGGACCGGTGCTGCAAGGTCATGTCCTGGGCCTACCACAGCCCATCATGTCCACCCCAGAGCTCTGCTAGGTACAGGGGTGACTCTTGATCTCACACAGGGAAGGAGTGGAGTCTTGTATGGACTGAAAAGCCAGTTTGGGGTTGCTCAGAGGATGACCATCATGGTCCTGCAGGGTTAGAGGCTCATGCTCTTGCCTCTCACCCACCCCATGATCACAGTGGTCACACTATGGAGTCATAGATAGTGTATTTATTTATGTTGAAAGCAGAGGCAGGGTGAGACTCTACTGGCAGGAACCATTTCCTTCTTCAGCAGACTTTTGGATCTGGTAACCAGTCTAATGGGGAGGGAACAGACAGCATTGGGATGGTGGATTAGGAAGAGGATCCAGGGAGTGACTTAGGAGGGACAATAGGCAGACAAACTGGAAGTTGGGCGGGGAGATGAGACCAGAAGTGGCTGCAGGGAGGGGATTAGGAGACATGCCCCTAATGCACTCTGTCACCAGTCTGGGCTCCTCCAGAAGCCCCTGCATAATGCTGTCTGTCTCCTCCAGGATCCTAGACTTGTGGTAGATCATAGTGGTATGGTACCATGAGTGTTAAGGTTAATGCAAACACACATGTGATCACATGTGAATGTATGAGATGTGACCCAGGTGTGGTGGCAAAGGCCAAAAATACCAGCACCTAGGAGGCTAAAGCAAGAGAATCATGAATCCCAGACCAACCTGGGTTATGCAGGAAGACCCTATCTAGAAATAACAAGGGTGAGAGGTGAAGGTGTCTGTGTGAACGGGTGTGTGCAAGCATATGCCTGTCTGCATGCTTGTGGGTACATGCTCGGGTGTTCAAATGTGGCTGCACAGGTATGTACCAGAGGTGGCATGATGGGAAATGGCCCTCGATTGGGTGGAGATTGGGGCGAGGTCCTAATGCCAGTGATAAGAGGCATGAGGCTGAAGACAGGGCTCAGCCCTGAGGGCTCTGAGCCTTAGGCTCCCCAAGACTTCCTACTAAGAATACGCTGTCCGTATTCAGGGGCTTCCATGGATGGACTCCAGTGTCCTGCAAACAGGGGACCAGAGTAGAGAGGGCAGTCCCAGAACCGAAGAATCTGTGTGGGGAGGGGGCAGCTTGTGACAGGGACACAGGATTGGAACAAAACGGCCTAGGACTCAGATAGGGCCATGAGCCGTGAGCCCCTCTGGCTCAGGCTAAACTCTGTGAACAATCACTTGGTTCAGACTGTCTGGGACTGTAAGACCCCACACATGTCCCCTAGAGATCCGCAGTGCCTGCCTGCTATGCCTGCAGTGCCACCACTGTCCAGGCTCTCCAGACCCCATCACCCACTGCATGCAAACCCATTACCAGTCAAATCAGGGAAGAGGAAGTTATTCTTTGTGAGGTTCTGGGTCCTGGTCAGGCAGATGAACCTGTCTATGGTCTTATGAGGAAGCTTCCAGTTTCTACCTGTGGCCAGAGGACAACATGGCTCTCAGTACTTGCTGGTGGTGAGCCATTTGTCCCCAAGCTATCCCAAACCCAGGAAGCAACCCCCTGAGGAAGGTTATGCATAGGGCCCAGGGAAGCAGGGCCTCACCCAGAAGGCTGACCCTTGTGATGTTCTGGCTGCTTGTCTGTCTGAGGGACAGCACCAGGGCGAAGTTGACGTAGTCTGTCTCTATGACCTGTATGTTCTCTTTGTCTGCCCCAGGCCCTGACCCTGGGGGACACACATGTCAGGTTCCCAAGACAGCCTCGTCCCTCCCACCCATGTCTCTCTCACCTCTGTCCTTGGTGAATCGGCCAGGCGTAGTTGTTGGGATCAGGGTATAGGACCAAGTGTTGCAGCGCTTGCCCCTGTGGGAGAGACAGGCAGGAGCAGGAGCAGAGGTGGGGCAGAAGACTAAGGAAGCCAGCCAGGCCCATCCTGGTAGACCACCAAGAAAAAAAAATACCCAGCCATTCACTTGGAGGGGTCTGCATCCCAGAAGGATGGAGAGGACTGGAGGCCTCCCCTGTTCACCAGGCTTTGGCTCTGAGGTCCTTTCAGTCACTCTGTGCCCTTCCTAGAAGTCTGGCCCAGTGCCACAAGAGTGACTCCTGCTCAAGCCAGCACAGGTCCTCAAATCTACAGGGACTTGCCATATTAAAAAGAAAGTGTTTCTGAGTATCAGCGGCTAGCCCCCTCTGGCACCCAAGCCAACAAACTCCAGAAAGGGACAAGAACAAACTACAAATTGGAGCTGTCTGCCAGTGTTAAGACTAAGAGACCAAGCACCTGCCCAAGAGATCAAGGTAGGACAGGCAGAGCCAAGACAGAGACCAAGAAAGGGGCCCTGACCACACAAGCGCCTCTAAAGCCCATCTGGGGAGTCACACTGGCCAGAGTAAGTCACCAGGTGCCTTCCTCTTGTGTTCAGCCCATCAGCTGGGTTGGGCTTTATGGTCCTAAAGCAGGCTGTGCTAGGCATGGCCTCCAGTCCTTGACTGTTTGCACAGCAGACACCTCACTCACCGAGTCATGGAGTTGGTCACCTGAAACTGACTGTTGCCTTTCAGCTCCAACAATGTGGTGAAGAAATTCAGCAAGGCCCGGTGCTCTCTCCTGTAAGTGTTGTCCGCCAGACCGAGGACAAACCACTCCCCCTGAAACTGCATGGCTGGTGGTGGGCACAGGCAGCCCTTGCCCACCCTACCCTGAGCAGCTCCCAGCCAGCTAGGATCCCTCCTCAGGAGACAACCGCAGGCCAGTTCTGCATCAGTGACACTGGCAGATCCTCAATGTGCCTTTGATCTGGCAGGTAGAAAGAGGGTGGCCTTGCTCGGGAGCCAGGTGGGGTTCCCAAGCCTTTGCTTGACTCCTTTCACAGAGGAAGCCATTAGTACAAAGACAGGAAGGTACTGGTCATGGGTTTACTCTTTTTTGGCCTCAAACACAGAAATCCACCTGCCTCTGCCTCCCAAGTGCTGAGATTAAAGGCATGCACCACCACTGCCTGGCCCATGGGTTTACTCTTAATTCAAGTTCTGCCCTGGCTTCCCTGAGCAATACCCACAGGCCTGCATGTTCCCTCCCTCTACAAGCTGGGACCCTGGCCAGCTGCCACCTGCTTCTTCTCCTTTGAAAGCCCTATACCTGGTCACTTTGGAAGCTTGTCATCTGGGGAAAGCCTTGAGGCATGGCTGGAATCTGACTCTCCAGGATTTGGGGCAGGGTGAGTATCAGCCACAGAGCCCACCAAGGGCCCATCGCAACAGCCACCAGGCTCCAGAGGGACACAGCCTGCCCGAGGAGTGGCTGCTGGTGAAGCTTGCTCAGAAACCTGTTTCTTCTCAGCCTACGTGGCCAGTGCCCTGATGGATATGGCAGACAGGTGGGTGTGGAAACAGGGCAGGGCTGACCCTCTCAGACCCTAAACACTTGCCAGGGTCTCTTGAGTCCCAGCCAAAGAAGAGAAAACCTACTGGGTCCAGCTGGGGCCATCGTGTGACTCCAAACACCTGATCTAAGTGTGCCTACAGGTAAGTCAGAAACCTGCCTACATCCACCCTATCTAGTCTTCGTGCCAAAGAACAACCTGTTCTAGGTGGGGATCATAACTATTCCTAGTGTCCACGGCTTCTTATCCATGAATCAGGCCTGCTAGCCCCGAGGCCATCCCATGCCCCGCGCCCAACATGTGCTAAAATTGGTGTGGGCTTAAGCATTGTCTGTCCACTATCAGAACACAGCGCTGGTCAGAAGGGAGGGGCCTCGGGAACCCCAGGGCCGGGTAGGAAGTACTGGGGGATTTCAAAGAGTCCTCCCTTGCAGATGGAAGGAGTGGGGCTGGGGGAAGGACAATGTAGGAGTCTTAAGAGAGGAGGTATTCTTTTTTTTTTTTTTTTTTGGTTTTTCGAGACAGGGTTTCTCTGTATAACCCTGGCTGTCCTGGAACTCACTCTGTAGACCAGGCCGGCCTTGAACTCAGACATCTGCCTGCCTCTGCCTCCCAAGTGCTGGGATTAAAGACGTGCGCCACCATCGCCCAGCGAGAGGAGGCATTCTTTAAGAGCAGGACCCTATAGGAGTATGGCTCCATGGGATGGTCCAATGGCGATGAAGCTCTATGGGCGTGGCCCTCAGCTAGTGGGGTCCTATAGTTTCAAGGTGCTATAGGAGAAGGATCCTGGTAGCCCAGCACCAGAAGTTGTGAGCGCTTGGTGCCTTGCTCTTTCTGGTCACAGGCTCAACAGATTCAAGAGAAAAGCTATGCAAACTTAGTATAGGTGGTTCCTGTCTGAGCTTCTTGAAGGAGGCTCAATGCCGTCCCAGCTAGTTCCCTGTGCTGTCTTTTCTGCAGAGCAGGGAACTTAGAAGACTTGGAGAGCAGGAAGTGCAGGACTTGCAGGCCTGGCTCAAGCAGGCTCTTGAGGGACCAAGCTTTCCCAGGCCCGCTGAAACTTCACAAAGGGGACATGGCCTCAGGAGCTAAGCTCTATGGTGACCCGGTGTCCTAAGCAGTGTCCTGGCTGTGCTCTTTCCTAGGTCTTGGAGGCCGATGTAGTTATTGTACTCCATTTCACTTCAAGCCTGTCCTGAACTGGAGGCAGAGAGCAGCTCCTCCCACCTTAAATGTGATTGGTGGAGCCTCTGACCAGTGCCTACTGTGCGGCTCTGGATTTACTGCAACGAAACAGTCGAAACAGTCCGACCATCTTGGGACAGAAAGAGATCCAGGGTCCTGTGTGTAGTATCCGGAAGCTGACCAGGACTTGGTACAAGACCAAGATTGTGAGGAGGGGGCACACACGTGTTGACAGAGGTCCCCACACAAAGTTCAGACCAACCCACTCCACAACAGCCACTCTGGAAGTGAGCCCTCCCACCCTCCATCCGGCTCCTATGCCCTGTCGAAGATCTGTTCCTGGTGCTCTTCTTTCTTCCTCCTACCTGCCCATTGTTCTCTTTGTCCTCCTCTGCCACCTTCCACTTTCCTTCCAATAAGGACAGGCAGAACAAAATACCTCTTCCACCTCTTCAATGTGCTCCGCTTCCTCTATCGGGGAAGACTCACTCCCCTGCCCCATAATTCTTTCCCAAGACACTATCCTGAGTGGCAGGAAGCCCCTGAGCTATCGTCATTGTCAGGGTACTATCTGTACATGGAGCACCTGGGTGGACAAGAAGGGCAGGTGCCCTACTGCTTTGCCCAGCCTCTTGAGAAGGGGCCCAGCCCCCCGAAGTCCAGGTAGACAGAGCAGGCCACCTACTCTGCCGCAGAGGGCGAAACCTTGGCCACATGAGCCTGAACCCCACCAGATGAGAACATCACTTTCTGTTATGGAACACAAGAAAAAAGGGAAAAGTGTCCCTGGAGCTAGGACAGTGAGCCTAAGGTCAGGCCCCACCAGATCACGGTGCTACGGTGAGCTCTATTTTTGTGGATAGGACAGTCTCCTAAAATTCCCCCTTCTAAGGCCCTGGGTGGTTTACTTACTCTCCAGTCTATTTTCCTGCTCTCCCAAAGTCCAGCTGCCCAGAGACCTTGGGTGATCAGGGCCTCCTCTGGGACAGTTGTGGTCCCAAGAGCGGCCACCCACCAGTATCTCTGTAGTTCTCCTTCCTAAAAACATACGAGCACACAAGGCTTCTCCTGACTTTGCTCCAGGGATCATGTAGCAGTTCTGCCAGTACTACAGCTCACTTGGGGCATTGCTAGAGGGGAAGACATGACGGACTGGGCAGCAGAGGGATTAGTCCACCTCTGCCTTCCTATCATCAACAGGTGGCTCAGCCTGGACTTCACAGTCGCTGGAAGAACAAGGACTTGCCTATTCTGTGTCCTCAGGGCTTGGGGGCCTTTGAAAAATGCTTATCAAGTGAACGCTGGAAGTTATCAGGCCTGCAGCCATTAAGACAGAAGCCTAGCTGCATCTGGGATGATGCCCAGTTCCCTGAACTCCAGCCCTACAGGGTTAAGCAAAGCAGCCCAGGTCTCGAAAGAACATTGCTTCTGTCTGGAGAAAAGGCCCAATTCCTCCTTTATGGGGATAGGAACAACATGCTTCCTGCTCCCTGTAGCTGGTAACCTTGACTAGAGATGGGTTAGGGGCCAGGAGCCCCATGCTCACCCCTAACTGGTTCATCAAGTAGTCTACCTACTCTCTGCTCCTGGGTACAGCTTTCCACTCTATGTGCTCCGATCACTCCCTCAAACCCATCCTGGTATCTGCCGAGCAAGTGCTCCTTGGCCTCTAGCTCTTTAGCTCCAGGGTCAAGAATTAGGAGGGGCCTAGAGGGCTTATTGGCAGGCCTATGTCCCTCTCCAGGGTTGGTACCCTAGCAGGACCCGGAGTCCTACCTGCCATGGGCACTAAGCCAGAGCAGAAGGCTGGGGTAGGAGGGTAAGGGAAAGTATGTGTCTTCATTGCAGAGAGGAACAGGCTCAGGGAGAGAGCAAGGGCATAGTGCTGTTTCTAGCCCCACCTCCCTAGGACTGAATCCTGTGTGTGTGTATGTGTGTACATGCACGCGCGCAAGTTCCCTTCACACCTGGGCCTGGTGTCCCTATCCAGGTTGACAGAAAAGACCCAGGACCAAGTCTGATATTTACTGAAAAGCCCCAGGACAACAGAGCTGTATGAAGGGGTGCTTCTGGGAACAGAAAGGAGAGACTCCAAGAGTGCGTTCAGGATGCTCAGAACTCTGAGTGTAGTTCACAGCTTCTCCACTAGATGGCCTCATCTCGGCACCTCTGCAGTAGATAAAAACCTTAGCAGGGGTAGGAAAGGCCTTGACCACAGCCCTTCACCGCTCTGCCCTGCTGACCACTCACCGTTCAGGATGTGGAATTGGTCCGCAGTCTCGCAGAAACCTAGGGGCCCAGGCAGTAGTAAGAGAGGGTCGGGTGTCATCCAGGAGGATCACTGGGCTGGGGACACTCACCATACTTGGGAAAGAAAAAGATCTGCTCTTCTGTCAGATTGGCTCCCCTGACTCGCTGCTCAAACACATTCAGGACAGAGTCACTCACTGGCAATGAGCGGGCTGTGGGATAGGCAGAGTTCCAGTGGTTTCAACAGAGAAGGGTACCCAGGACACAGCTAGTTCAGCTGTGTGTCCCTGCCCCATCGAATCCTCACACCAGCCCACGAGTAGCGTTCCTCTAGGGTGCCTGCTCCTGAGAGTATGGGGAGAGAAAGGGAACAGGAGGAGGGGTGTGTCCATCTGGCATCACCCTGCTCATCAAGATGGACTTTGAAGATGCAAAGCATGGGTCAGGTGTGATCACAGGACTAGTACGCACCGTACAGTTTCACAGACAGCTTCCTTGCCTGCTCCAGATACAGGATGGCAAAGCTCTGGTAGTCGGTCTCAGCAACTACCATATGCACTGTTCCACGGGCCCGTGGGGCTGAGGCAGAACCAGAGCAGCACATCAGTCCCTTCCCCTCTGCCTCCAGCCCTGAACCCTCTCCCTTGATCTGCCTCACCTTGGAGCAAGAAGCGGCCAGGGACCCCTGTGATCCCAAAGAGTTGGCGTACCTGCCAACATATCCCATCTCTGGGGAGGGGAAGAAGGTATGTCATAAGAGCAGGCACCCAGGCTCTAGGAACTCCAACCCAGGAAAGGCCATATGGGAGGGATAGCTATCAAGGCCACAGAAGAGCTAGAGATGAGGTTTAGGGTCAGGAGGGCAGGGTAAGGTGGGCTCAGGGGCTGGGGTGAAGAGGAAGGCCCTGCTGGGACTCACAGCTTTCGGAAGGTGCTGACAGCCATAGCTGCACCCTGGGGAGCTGCGTGCAATGTGGTGGCCTCAGCCTGGTGTCCATGCTCCTGAAGAAAGCGGCATGCAGAGCCCACAGCCACAAGGAGCCATGTCCCTGCAAACTGGAAGTTGACTATGAGAGCTCAGGAGTGGGGGAATGGGCACCCTGGATCAATCCCGCCAAGTTAGGCAGGTTCTTACTGCTTCTTTACCTACCGCTACTCACTCCCAGCTTTTACCTGCTGAGCACTGAAATTGTCCTGGGCTTGGATAGTGCTGATGGGGGATGTAGACCCATAAGGCTTTCGAGTCCTTTGGCCCAGCGAACTGGCTGTCAAGAGCAGGGTGAAGAACAACACAGCCCCAGAGGACAGCATGGCCGACCTGCTACAGACAGTAGGTGACAGGACAGGGAGGTGGAGGGGTGCACTGTCCTAGGTCAGAGTCCACTGTCCAGTGCCACAGGAAGCACAGTCCAGGAAGTCCACATCTGTTTTCCGATTATTGATCCCCTAACCCAAGCCAGTGTCCATGCTAGAACCCAGCCATAACAGGAGCTGGGCATTGTGTCCCAAGTGCAAAGTTAGAATTGACCTCAACACCCCTATTTCCACTTGTGGTCAGTGATCAACCCTCTGCACACAATAACTGTCTTAACTCCACAACCAATAACAACGTGCTCATAAAGCCACTTGTTTAAAGTCCAACAGCAAAGAGAGCAGGGACAGAGAGTCTTGAACCGGCCCAGCTGAGCCCGGATCATTCCTCCGTCCTTATTCCTCCGTCCTTTCGGATAGCTGGGAGTGAGTACTGTTCTGTGAGCCAAAGCAGGAGAGCAAGAGCTTGCGCAGGCGCAAAAGAAACGCCGGCAGAGAGTCGGAGCCTGAGGCGCAGGCGCAAGGCGGGGGGGGGGGGGGGGCTCGATGCCTCGGGGCTCTCGGCGTCGAGCCTGGCTCCTCCATAAAGACGCGGAGGCGGGGACTAGAGCGGCGGCGGAAGCCGGGCGCTGCGCAGCGGGCAGAGGGACCGCGGTGAGTCCCGGCTTTGGCCCCGCCGTGCTCACCTGTGTCATATGCCCTGTCCCCAGTCACCAGCCTTGTGCCCCATTACTCCCAGTCCTGCGGTCACCAGCCTTCTGCTACCTTCGGTGTCCCTTGTCCCGGAACGTGGCCTTCGCTTATTTTCTCCGGCCTGGTCCGGGTCCTGGGCCTTGCCCTGCCTTATCCTGCTTTAACTGGCCTTTGCCACCTTCACGGGCCTTGTTCACTGTCACCATATTTTTTCCCGCAATGTCTACATTTGTACAGCCTTTGGTGCCTTATCTGGCCAGTGATGGCCTCGGCAGGTTGACGGCGTCCTAATCCACCCGCCAGTGTTCAGAGGGTGACTGAAGGAACTGCTGCCCACTCTAGCTAAGCAGCAAAGCGTGGTCCCTGATGTCTCCTCTGACATTCAGAAACCTCACCTACTCTTAAGTACCCTCCTGGCCAGGATCTCTCCTGAGGCCAGATGACAGAGGCCGCTGGCCAGCAGGAGCCCCTTCTCAGAAGAAAGTCAGTTTTGGCCTGAAGTCCTGTGACAGCAAGGGCAAAGACGGGGTGGGGTGCTAAAACTTGGACCTGCCAGTTTGGGCAGCCCAGACCCGTTTGCCTACCTTGGTGCTCACATGTCTCCCCGAGGCCTGGAGCATTGGGGAAGGTGTCAAAGGCCCCCACCTGGAAGGTGAGGCCACCTCCCGCTTTGCAGGTTCTACCTGGCCTAGTAGTACTCAGATGCGTGCTATCTGGTCCAGCAAGTCCTTTGGTGCCCCTGGAGAATGTGAGGTGGTGCAGCATTACTGTCTGGGTGTTTCAAGAAGTGTGTGGTCTGTGGTGGGGCAGGGCTACTTGTACACACAAAGAGAGACACACACAAAACACATCCCTCCCCTCCCCCTGCACATGCTCAGTGCAATGGAATTCTCAGCTGGGCAGTTGGTGGGGCTGGCTAGGACTGCCATGTCTGGAACCCCAGACTATCAGTCTCTCCCTGGGGTTGGGGGTGAGGAGGCCTGGGTTCAGAGCAGCCACTGGTGGGTTTCAGGACCGTCTGGGCAGAATGTCACGATGGATGAGGGGGGCATGCCCCTGCTCCCAGACAGCCTTGTCTACCAGATCTTCCTGAGCTTGGGCCCTGCAGATGTGCTGGCTGCTGGGCTGGTATGCCGCCAATGGCAGGCTGTATCCCGGGATGAGTTCTTATGGAGGGAGCAGTTCTACCGCTACTACCAGGTGGCTCGAGATGTGCCCCGCCACCCAGGTCAGTACCTACACACACCCCTACATGTGCTGGCTCAGGGCAGGGGCTCAATGGCCCTAGGACCTCACACATGGACCATATTGGGGGAGAGGGAGTCTCTGTGAGCAAAAGGGTGCACCCTGTAGTTGAGACCTAATTGGTGAGTAGTGAGTTCCAGAGTCCCTACAAAACAGCTCCCAGTAGCCATGCTGTCAGTCTTGACTAGTGAGGGAGCCTTGCATGCAGGAGTGACACTATATTGCCCACAGCGGCCACATCCTGGTATGAGGAGTTCCGGCGGCTCTATGATATGGTACCCTGTGTGGAGGTGCAGACGCTGAAGGAGCACACCGACCAGGTCTTGCATCTCAGCTTCTCCCACTCAGGGTACCAGTTTGCTTCCTGCTCCAAGGACTGCACAGTGAAGGTGAGGGTGCCTCTCCCATGCAGCAGAACGCAGTGGAAAGAGAAGCAGAGGGGGTCACATAGGGCCTGGAGGTCTTATCTGGACCACACAAGACCCAAAGCTAAGAACAGCTCTAACCTCTAGCTCCCAGGGTCAGCCCTCTACATTGGTACGATGTTGTAAGAATGGGTGGTAAAGGGCTAGTCCAAGGTTCTTGCCCCATGAGGACCCAGCACCCTCAGTGGAGAAGAGTCAGGACTTGCTGTGCTGCCAGAGTGCACTGGCCTGGTAATTACCCTGCAGCCTCTCTGGTACAGATCTGGAACAACGACCTGACCATCTCACTGCTGCACAGTGCAGATATGAGGCCGTACAACTGGAGTTACACCCAGTTCTCCCAGTTCAACCAGGATGACTCACTGCTGCTGGCCTCAGGGGTGTTCCTGGGGCCACATAACTCCTCCTCAGGCGAGATAGCTGTCATCAGCTTAGGTGAGTGTGGGCATTGGGTTGGGCTGCCTGTCCCATTATGCCCTGTCAGCAGCCTGCCCAGCTGTGGCCTTCCCCCCAGACTCCTTCGCCCTGCTGTCCCGTGTGCGAAACAAGCCCTATGATGTGTTTGGCTGCTGGCTCACAGAAACCAGCCTCATTTCGGGGAACCTGCACCGCATTGGAGATATCACCTCCTGCTCAGTGCTGTGGCTCAACAATGCCTTCCAGGTTCAGACTGGGACAGGGACAGGCTGGGCAGACAGGTGGGGTAGGGCAGGGAAATAGAGAAAAAGGGGTGGGCAGGGCTAGACACGGAAGGGCAGATGCAGGGCCCAGGGTAGGTTGCTCCCCAGGCCTGGTCCTGACCAGCACCCACCTGTTCTGGGCTTGGATTATGTTCCACACAGGATGTGGAGTCAGAGAATGTCAACGTGGTAAAGCGGCTCTTTAAGATCCAGAACCTCAATGCCAGCACCATCCGCACAGTGATGGTGGCTGACTGTAGCCGCTTTGATAGTCCGGACCTCCTGCTGGATGCTGGTGACCAGACTGGGCTCCCCTGCCGAGTCTTTGACCTAGGTGGGAACACTGAAGAAGAGGCCACTGGCCCAGGTTTGCACACCTCTGGTTCTGGCCATGTCAAGGAAGGTTTACGGCGTGTGTTTGATAGCGTCTTGGATGGACATGGACAGCTGTCAGATTGTGCACTGGAGACCAAGGTAGCTGAGCTGCTGGCCCAGAGCCACACCAAGCCCCCAGAGTGTAGTGATGCTGACACCAGGAATAAGTACCTCATCTTCACCACTGGCTGCCTCACATACTCACCACATCAGATCGGTAATGGTGGGCAGGGCAGGGCAGTGCTGGGCCTGGGATGGTCAACAACCACTGTGTTGCTCCCCAGACCAGCTAGTCCATAGGCAAAGCTTGGCTCATGCATTGGGATACTGTTCTGCCTTGGCACACTTGATCCTGTATAAGAGTGGTGAAAACCCAGGCAGGGGATTGGTCAGCAAGTGAGTGGGTGCACAATTGTGCTTGTGTCTGAGAGTAGACAGTGTTTGTGGACTCTTAGGGCTGTTCTTGGATTGGGAGTGCCCTGGCGGTAATGTCCTTGCAGGCTCTGGATGACCCCTTACCCTGGTCTCCATGCAGGCATCAAGCAGATCCTGCCACACCAGATGACAACTGCAGGGCCCGTGCTGGGCGAGGGCCGGGGCTCTGATGCCTTCTTTGATGCACTGGACCATGTCATTGATGTGCATGGGCATATCATTGGCATGGGCCTGTCTCCTGATAACAGGTGGGCCTGGTGAGCTGGGTGGGGTACCACAGATGGTCCTGTATCTAATAGCATGCTTGTACCTAACATGTATCGCTGCTTAGGTACCTGTATGTGAATAGCCGTGCCTGGCCCCCTGGCTCCGTGGTAGCTGACCCCATGCAGCCACCACCCATTGCAGAGGAGATTGACTTGCTGGTGTTTGATCTCAAGACCATGCGGGAGGTGAAGCGAGCTCTTCGAGCGCATCGCGCCTACACACCCAACGATGAGTGCTTCTTCATCTTCTTGGATGTCAGCAAGGATTTTGTGGCCAGGTGTGGGCTCAGGTGGGCTCCAGGGCTTGGGTATGGGCTTCAGCAGGTGGGTGTGGCTCATCCAGATGCTATCCCACAGTGGGGCTGAAGATCGGCATGGCTATATCTGGGACCGCCACTACAACATCTGCCTAGCCAAGCTGCGACATGAGGATGTGGTCAACTCGGTGGCTTTTAGCCCCCAGGAGCAGGAGCTCTTGTTGACAGCCAGCGATGATGCCACTATCAAAGCCTGGCGTTCACCACGCATTGTTCGTGTCCTGCAGGCTCCACGCCCACGCCCACG
This sequence comes from Montemys delectorum, assembly GCA_019843815.1. Classification (NCBI taxonomy): domain Eukaryota; kingdom Metazoa; phylum Chordata; class Mammalia; order Rodentia; family Muridae; genus Montemys; species Montemys delectorum. Next base: position 30,931 of record JADRCD010210771.1, read on the forward strand.
CCCACGCCCCTTCTTCTCCTGGTTTGCCAGCCATAGGCGCTGAAGGCTTCAGTGATTTGAGCCATTGGAACCTACTGGGGAAAATGGTACCCTGTGGTTCTTTACTGCACTGGGGCAGAGTAGCTCATAGCAGCAATGCCTTAGGAGGGGCAGCTTGACCCCAACATACACACAACCTGCTTACTCAGCCATCAGGCTTAGCACTAGGGTAGCCCTTGTTGGCAGCACCAGATCCCATGCCAGCCTCTTGGCTAGCTTGGGGTACACAGGACACTGGAAACCCTGTTCTTCACCTACCCTCGTCCTTTGGGTTGGCAGCTCACACAGCTCCAAGCTGACCTCTGCCTGGGTACCTTTCATATTCAGCCATACCCACACCCTTGGATGTCTTGAGTGTACCCTGGGAGGCAGGCCACAGGCACTGGTTTCTGATAATTCAGTTTTTGTTACTGATGGAGTGGCCTGCAGTGGACTGTGGGTGCTGCATGCTGCACTCAGGAACTGTTTGGGCCTGAATAAACAGTTGGCAACAGCACATATCATCTAGTCTGTTTGTAGTGAGGGGCCCTAGGCCTTGCTGGCCAATGTCATCCTGGTAATGTCTGCCTCAGGTCCTCCAAGAGGCTGAAGAGTAAGCTGGTTCTGGTATGCATCCCTTTGACTTCAGGGATGCCTGTGCATGGCTATAAGTGCTAATGGGTACAGGAAAATGGACCAGCCCAGCCTGAACAGCGCCAAAAAGTGGGTTTTAGAACAGCTGGCTCCATTGTCAGGAGAGCTCCCAGGGCAGAGTATAGTGACACGGATCTGTAATCCTTGCTCCTCAGGAGGGCTGAGGCAGGAGGATGGGGAGTTAAAAGCCTTCTTGGATACAGAACAAATTTAAGATTGATTTAGGAAACTTGGTTAGACCCTGGCTTGAGAAAGTAAGAGGTTTGGGATTGTGGTTTGCAGTAGTAGTGCTTGCCTGTCATTCCTTGAGTTCGATTCTTGATGCCACCATAACAACCTCTGAAAATGTGTGAGGTCCTAGGGTGCAGAAGAGTAGCTCTAGGCCATCCTGGGAGCTTACGTTGTGTACCTGCACTTAAGGGTTCCATGTATGGTGCTGACAGTAGGGAAGATTTGGGACGTTGACAGGGCCAGCCTCTAGAGTGACCATAGTGTGACTAGGTAAGCAGCCTGGTAGAATAGTGTCTTATTTGAAAGCTGCTCTCCTTCCAAGAACAGAAAACTTAGACAGGGGACTGAATGAACAAGCGAAGTGTCCTTCCATGTCCAAGCTAGCAAGTGAGCAGGGAATACTTCCCATCCTTCTACATCTGGCTGCATCGAGGGGATTAGGGCAGGATCCCAGGGACAGATGGCACCAGAGAAACTAGGCCTGGTCTGTGACCAAGATGCAGTACGCATCCATCAGCATGAACAGCAGTGCCAGCAGGACAGGAGGCAGCCTCTGCTGGAAAGCAGCAGGTCCTTCAGAGGATGTGAGGAGAAACAGTTGTGTGGAGGCTGTGTAGGGGCTTGGTGTGGAGCACTTGTCTAGCATGGTTCCTTTCTTAGACCCCTGCCACAGACTGGGCTTGCTACGAGGCTTCTTGGTTCCGTGGAATGAGTAGAGTTCTGGTCAGGTGGGCAAAGAATTGGGCGGAAAATGACAAACAGAGACAACACAAGGGAGTGCTGAATCTGAGTGTATTTGCACAAAGTAAAAATCAGGCTTATATAGTATACAGAAACAGGGCGAATGTCAGGGATCACGTAGGCAGGTAGCGGTCACATCAAAGTCAGTGAGATCAAACAGCCAGGTGCAAATCAGAGGAGCAGTGGTACCCTTCCCACTGGGCTATCTTAGCAGCCCCAAGATAAATTCTCTGGGTCTGTCTGAGGCAAGCACCAGGAGGTCCCATTCTAGCAGTCCTTGAGAATGTCCTTGGTAATTGGTGATGGAAGCCCTTCAACTACTCTCTGGTATGTAAAGCAATTCTGTCTTGTGTGGAACTGCTCTGAGAATTCTAACTATGTTTACAGTGAATAGTGCCTGACTTCTATCTCTAACTCTGGAGACACCCTGTCTGATAAGACAGCTTCCTTGTAAAAATTCTAAGCTAATAACAGCTAGGAAATCTATTAGGATCACTGTGGAGGCCAGGAAATAATGTTCAATCTCAGTTTTAGCTATTTATGAATCATTTCTTAGGGTACCTATATGCCTGAACAAAGAACTCTCCACAGACTAATGCAGAGACCAGTCTGGAACACATCTGAGTTAGGAGATGCCAAAAAACGAACTCCAGGAGGCTAGGGTAGCTCCCTTTGAAGCTGCACGCCTCAAATCTGTGCACAAGCTTTCAGGCCTGACACGTGGAATCCATTGGAGTGATGACTGGGTGTGGCAGGCCCCAAAGCAACAGTACTAACCATTTTTCACAAGATAAGCATGAAACTATGAATTCAGAGCCTGTAAGAATCTGTTCTTGACCTAGAGAGTAGCCCAAGTTTGAGTGCAGATATACTTCTGAGAGGTTACAGCAAAGTCCCAGAAAGGACTTTGGATTTGTCTAATCTAAAGTAAAAAGAGAACAGTACTATCTGTAGAACAGACACAGCACATTACACAACAAAGCCAGGGGCACGTAGGAATTGGAAATAGAACTGTGAAAACTAACAGTAACGGACTGTAAGTTCAGCCTTTTAAATGTTGGGCTTTACACGGAGCAGGTAAGATGGCTCAGTAAGGGAGCCTGCCACCAAGCCTATCTGACTTTGCTCCTAAGGACCCACACGTTGGAAGGAGAGAACCTCTATATGCCAGCCATGGGGTATGTGCCCCGTATGTACAAAATAAAAATATAGTAACTTTAAAGAAGAGATGCTCATGAAAGATCCCCAGAGCTGGGGAGACCCTCACTCAAGTCTCGGGATGACGCAACCACCCAATAACTCACAAGAGACCGATCTTGATGCAACAGCATGAGGTTTATTCAGGGGGAGGAGGGGAAGCCAGATCTGGGGTCGAACACGTAACCTAGCAGGCCAGAGGAGTTTGACCCCGAGCACAAGGAGTAAGGGGTATTTAAAGGGAAAAACCACAAACTAGAGGGGTGAGGAGGTTACCAAGGAAACATAAAAAGAGAACAGTGGAAAATTCTAAAGAGACTCAGCCCCTAGTTGAGTCAGGGTCATAAGGAAAACATCCTACACACTCATTATGCACAAGAATGTGGTCTGGTCCATGTTATTCACTTTATGGCTGACCATTCCCTAGAACCATCTGGATGGCTCATATCCTACCTTTTTGTTCTTGGACCTAGCTGGGGGGTTGGGGAGAGGCCTTTGTGGCCAACAGGTTTCTGAAACTGGCTAGTCTACATTCTTGGCTCGTTACAGAGGTTTTCCATGCCCTTCCAGATAAAGGTTACATAGTATACATTCCCACCAATACATTTCTACTAAATGCTCCTTTTTTTCTTAATTCTAAAATTCTCCAGCCCTACATTCCCCACCTCTTTTAGTGTATAGTTCTAATCATAGAACGAAATTATCAGTATCATCATATTTTAGATTTTCCTAGCCTTGCAAAGTATAATATTGTTGGCGTAACATTAAAGTCTGAACAGCACTTATTCTTTCCTTGATAAAAGCAACGAATTTTATTGCCAGGCACTACCTTACTAGCTCTCAAGCTTCCTAGCTTCTCTTTTTTCCTGTCTTATTTCTCTTAAGCTCCCTGGCCTCTTTCTGACTCTCACACTTGACTCCATCTTCAAAGACTTTCTTTTAAACATTCTATTTCTTCACTCTGCTCTTTCACAGTCCTTCTGCAACTTTGTTTTTCCTTTCTCTGTTTATCAAAACACTTTCTCAGCTACCTGCACTAGTTTTCTTAATGACTTATCCTGCGTATCTTCTAACTTTCAAAGTTTTTCAACTTCATCAGAAATCCAGGAATGACTGAATAATAGAAAATATATGGGAAGCCTAACACAGCTTCCAAAAATATTACCAATTAATAGAGACTGATGGGCACCTGGACAGTCCTTACTTCAAAACGTTGGAGCATCAATCTTCAGCCTCTGGCCCGTGAATGTCTGAGAACAGGAACATTAAGGACTGCCTTACTCTGTCTCAGCAGATATAAGCTGTCCTAGGCCTGTATGTCTGCAGATGAAGAGGCAACTTTTGCCCAGTGGCTGTTTCGCCACAGCTGGAGCAGCTCCATGATGCTCAGTTTCTTTTTTGAGTCTGAGAAAGGGCTACTGTCAGGCACAGGCAAGTCCCTAGCCAGATGAATAAATAATATCAAATGCCATATTCTGTGGATTTCTGATGTTTTTGAAAACCATCTACCTATGTAAAGTAATCTGGACTATCGTCTGTGAAATACTCTCAGTTCTTTTTAGTTAAAATCTTGAAGTCACTCTAACAATAAACTCAGAGCCATAAATTTACTAATTTGGCCCTAAACTTACAGGTCTAAACATCTCAGATCTGTAAACCAGAAATCTTTTAAGTGAATATGGAAAACTTCATCTTTTGGTCTTGAAGTATGCACAACAGAACTGTATTAGCCAAACCTCTCAGTCAATAAGAACACTATTGTACACCCAATTTTAACAACAAATTCTCATTTTAATAGCTCGTACTCATTTCCTGCATATGAATTTAAGATGTAAATGGTTTATAACACAAGCCTCAACTTTTACCAATCACTACTACAAATATAGGATACAAAATTCAGAACTTAATAATATAAACACCAAAGAAACTTTCTGAGAATAAGCTATGTATCTGAAGAAATATTTAAATACCTGACCAAATTCTAGTCACACGATGCTTTCAGTTTAAATTGTCTATATACCAATTAACTTGTTTTCAGTACAAGGTAAATATTATCAGAAGGTCCTTATACTAAAGATATCAAAATAAATTCTATACCAAACAGAAACATGTAACTTTAACTCAATAACAAATTATAAGGCTTTCTATAGTTATACAATTAAATCTGGCTATTTCTTCTCTATTTCAAATATGATCACTTTACATTTCCTAGAAACACAACCTATCAACAACCCTCTCTAGCCCCAAAGCCCAGGGAACCGGGTAGATGACTCAGTTATAGCTTCTTCAAGCTGATCGGGGGCATAGAGATATAAAAAAGGGGGGAAGGAAAAACAGAATTAGTCTTGTGATGTCTGTGACTTAACTGGATCAGGCTGAAGTTCAGGACACCAGGAGTTCAAGTGGGCAAGTTTAACACGTCTGATGAAGGAATTCACCAAGGCTATACATTTCTGCAACATATGAATC
>JADRCD010210772.1:7659-45029 GCA_019843815.1 Montemys delectorum
CTCTCTCTCTCTCTCTCTCTCTCTCTCTCTCTCTCAACTCTGGTAGTCAGTCCTTTGCTAGGTGCTTTATCAGAGTGAGTTTCCAGCATCTGCTTTGCACAGCCACAGACCACAGGTCGCCTGATGCTTCCCTCCCCTCCCTTCTCTGGCCCTCACTTTTGATGAACTGAAGACCCTCATCCCAATGGCCAATCTCAGGAAAGTCAAATGATAGTTTATTACTTAACAAGGCAGTGAAAAGACCACCGATCTATCCAGATAAAACCCTGCAGGAAAAGAGCCCCTTCCCTCACAAGGCTTCTCTTTCTCTCAGAAGCCGCCCATTAAGCACAGGTGGCAGCTATTTTATTTACTAAACCCTTCTCTGTCTGGTCAGTAAATATTGTTCCTTCTGGGCCTTCAGTTTGTTCTTCCTGACACAACAATTTCCTTGAGAACTATTAGCCTCTGTTATTATTACTAAATCACTGACTATAATATGCTGCTAGTGTTGCTCATGCTTCCCCAGCAGAGTTCAAGGCTAACCACAGTATCAGAAGTGTGGGGAAGGGTTGGAGGGGATTTCCAAGAGAAATTCCTAGAAAAGACTCAGCATTCTGTTCTCCCAATGCCTGGACACGGTGGCTGAGTCATGAATCCGTGTGAAAACCTCAAGCAGCATGGGAAGGCCTGAAGACTCTGTAGAGAGACAAGATGGTCTTACATCTCTGCCTAGTTGATCGAAGTGTCTGCTCAGTGAGACAAACAGAAAGTGCTCTAGAGTCCACAAGTTCTGTGATACACAGCACCTCAATGTCTGGAGAAAATGGGAAAACATGAGCAAAATCCTAAACAGACTAAGAGGATCCACAAGTTGGGATTGCAAAGAGTTTTAAGGTAGTTCTTACACTTACAACAGAAAGGGATCCATAATTTGTGAAAAGAAACAGAGTCTCAGCAAAAATATATTCCTTAGAAAAAATGGTTGTCACCCAAAGTTACACAGCTGGACACGATGGCTTGTCTGCAATCCCTTCACTCCGGTGACAAGTTGGGAAACAAAGTCAGGAGACTGCCTCAGAAGCCTGCAGGCCAGCTAGCCTGGAGCACACAATCTAACCTCAAACAACAAGAGAGACCCTGGCTCAAATAAGGTGGGATCGGAGGGTACCTCTGACCCCTACATGTGCCATAGTGTTCACACAAGCTCATACACAAACACATATATGAGCACACAGACATACACAAGATTTTTTTTTTCAATTTAAAAGGCACCAAAAAGTAATTGCAGAATTGAAAACAATATCTGAAATTCTAAAATTCGCTGAAGATTACAAAATTCTCCAAATTCATTAGAGCCAAACAAACCTTAAGCTCTTAGTGAACCCCATGAAGGCAAACGGAGCATCTCACCACTCGACACCAAAGCCAAAATGATCACTGTGGGGGCAGCAGAGAAGACTCCACACATGGAGTGATGGCTGCCTGCTCTCCTCACACAACGTGAAGGCAGCAAGACTGAAGCCACATCACCCAAGGCCTGAGAGGAAAATGTGTCAGTGCACGGCTGGGCAGCAGTAGTACTGCCTTCAGGAATGAGATGAAATAAAGGCACTGTCAGGTTAAAAAAGAAAAAGCCAGAAACTCTGTTTTTTAACACACGGACAACAACAAATGCTGGAAGAAACAGCAAGCTGCATCGAGTGGCCCTGTTTAGAAACCTCTGTCTTGAAAAGGAACCAAGTGCATGCTCAGAGACCGGCACTCTCCTGTCTATGACCTGAAAGGGCACATGCTAGTCTGAAGGGAGATGAGCACCCCATCCGTGTGGGCAGTGGTCACTCCCCACACACAGGCTCAAAGGGGCTTTTCTCTCCACCGTGGACTTAGCACCTCAGCCCACACACAGCAGCACCTTGCCAAGGCCTGCTCTGCCTCCACAGTGAGGCCTTTAAACACTTGGCCTATCATATGGTACCTGGAACACTTCAACTCACTTCTGCAGAAATCAGTCCCCTGAGGCTTTGATTGGCAGTGTTCAGACAGTCAGGCAGCCTCCAAGAAGGTGAGAATCTCGCCTTCAGAAAACCAACTTGAGGTGTGGCATGCATCCTGTACCACCCGGAGCTACGCTGGGGAAGGGAGGTACACAGCAAGCACAGACTCTAATTAACATGCTTCTGTTTGACAGACAGACAGAAAACAGGCCAAAACTACCATAGTGCTACTCTGTAAAATGAACGCTAACATTCACTATAACATGGATTAACTTGTCAAGTGTCAGTCACTCTAACAATGGGCATTGTAAAGTGAAAATTTGATAATTCATATTAGATATGTAAAGAACAGAAAGACAGAGCCAGTTTTAAAAGTTAACAAAATTGACCTGAAATAGTAGCAACTCTGAATTACAGGGAGTTTTGTCTATTTTCACAACGGGATTTGTAATCTTAGTCTTGTACCCAGCAGAGTCCGGCTCACGGCCACATTCCCAGGACAGCTCTGCACTGGTCACTACTGATGGCCAAACAGAAGCAAAGAGAAGCAGCAGCACTGGGCATGCCACCGTCACGTGAGCTCAACATTCACACTGTAGAGCAGACAGCATCTCCCCACTCACACAAGTGCAAACACTGTAAATGTTATTAAATCACACAAACGGAAGGTGATTTCCATCTTAACTTCCTGACAAAATTAAAGAAAGTGCCCCTTTCGTGCTAATGTGCCTCAAACACTCCCCTAAGACCGGTTACCGTCTGTTCTGTTGCCACAGGGGCTCACGCACCTGAGGCTGGCCTTGAACTCCTGATGCTCCTGAGCTCTTAGATCACAGGTGAGTGTGGGCCACCACTCCTGGGTAATCTTCCTTTTAATACAAAGCAAGTCTCTGTGAAGAATTTCTTTCAGGCAAGATGGCTGTAGCAGCTTTAATCCCAGCACTTGGGAGGCAGAATAGAGCAGATCTCTTAGGAGTTCAAGGCTAACCTGGTCTACACAGTAGCCAAGATAGCCAGGGCTACAGACTAAACCCTGTCTCAAAAAAAAAAAAAAAGAAAAAAAATAAAAAAAAAAAATCTTGAAAGCAGGAGTGTCTAAGATTTAATGATGTTATTTTATTTCCTTCATATTGTATATTTTAAAATGGCTTCAAATGTATTTGATATAAAGAAAAATACACACTATACACTGATAAAGTAAAAATAACAAAATGACACATAGTGACTGATTTCTGAATTGATGCAATCCAAGGAAAATAATTTTACTAATAATGTCACATTCATACCTAAAAGAATTGCACCTCTTATTTCAAGTACCAAAAACTCATTTTCTTTTCTAAAGCATTGTGCCCTGTGTGGACCAGTTAGTTACTGGGCTCTCTGAGGCTCACAAGACCCTCCCAGGGCTGAGCTATCCCACCATCTGTGTAGTCACTGCTGGTCCCTTGACAATGGTGCAGCACCTTGTTTTAATTGGAAGCAAATGAGATTGAGGCTGCCCTTCCTCATGGTGAGAAAGCCAGCACCAGCTTCATTGTGGAAGGCAGTGTGTGCTGGCCAGGTGCTGAGGTGAGTCACCTCCCCGTGACATTTTGCTGCTGCTGTTCATTATGTCCCTGAAGACAAACTAAATCAATCAACAACCGATGAGCTCCGTAATAACAGAGCAGGCTGTCTCCACATGGGTACTCTTGAGGTCTGACTGCTCTCTGCTGTGGGTCCTACCACATCAATAACACCCTGGGCCTCATACCCCACATACCAGGAGCATCCCTTCCCTTTTAGGGTGGAGGAGAGCAAGACAAAAGACCCCTGTGGTTGAGTCACACCCAAGCAGCTAGAGCTCTCAACATGACTACCTGGAGGCTTCTGATCAGAGGGAACGTCCTCACTCCTACCTTCTGTCACCACCAAAGTCAAACACATTCCCATCCCTGGGACTTGGCTCTGCCTGTTTCTTCAGCCGATCACACTCTTTCCTAGACGTCCTCTCAGATAACTTTCTTACAAGAAAACAAACAACAGCAGCAAACTGTCTGCGTTCCACTGCTCCATCTCTTTTTCTAGTTTCCCAGCAAATGCTTCACCTTCAGAAGGAAAATGCATGTCTGATGTTCATCAACTGTGTCCCTTCCACCTCCCTCACCCCAAGAGTACGAAGCTTGATGAGCTCATTGATATGCCTGGAACACACAGACACTCAATAAAAGGTGTGGAATGAATGAGCGAATGGTAGAAACCTGCCGAGCTGGTTTCCTGTGTCCCCTGGTGATGGAGGAAGCACATGAAACGATGTCTGCTCTGGCCACTGCTAAGATGGCACGCTGTCTGGTTACTGTGGACAGGAACAGGGGTGAGGTCTCCACGATGGATGGCACAGGCAGTCAACTCTCCTGGGATCCAACAAGCACACGCTGCACATGAACACCAAGAATCTCAGGTACTCAAGTCAGGCATGAACCAGGAAGTAGTATATGAATAATTCCTTGTTCGATTATTTTCATTGTATGTTTTGTATTTGGAGAATAAACATTACCAGCTTCATTCATGAAAGCTTAATATAATGCAGAAAAGCAAGCCTTCCTGGAGAAAATACTGTCTAATAGTAACTTCACATCAACTGGCCCAATTAAAACAGAAAATAAACCGATACTAATCATGTTTTAGTTCAATTGCCATCAAGAATGAATTGCCAAAGCCAGGTTCACACGAGACAGCACTAACTCTGCACCAAAAGGCAAATAAACAGAACAGGAAAGAGCGGTTGGCCAGAGTTCAGCAGTGCCAGTGTGGTCAGCAAGTAGGTTTTTCTTCCCAGAATCCCATGTGCTTGGCATCCAGTCTCTGTCCACTGCATGATACTGGATACATATACACACCAAACACACACACACACACACACACACACACACACACACACACACTGTCTTAGTCAGGGTTTCTATTCCCGCACAAACATCATGACCATGAAGCAAGTTGGGGAGGAAAGGGTTTATTCGGCTTACTTCCACATTGCTGTTTATCACAAAGGAAGTCAGGACTGGAACTCAGGCAGATCAGGAAGCAGGAGCTGATGCAGAGCCCTTGGAGGGATGTTCCTTACTGGCTTCCTTCTTCCAATGTCCTTATATAAGTCTTCAGCAAAAGGTGTGGGCCAGATTAAAGGTGTGTGCCACCACACCTTTAATCCCAGATGACTGTGCTTGAACTCATAGATCTTCCAATCTTAATCTTCTAGGATTCATAGCCACTATGCCACCACACCTTTAATCCCTGATGATCTTGAACTCATAGATCTTCCTATCTTAATCTTCTGGGATTCATAGCCACTATACCTCAAGATCTCCATGCCAAGATTCAGGGTGGAAACTTGTATCTCTCAGCCTCCAGGTTAGGGCCACAGTTGAGCCTTCTAATTCTGGATTGTAGTTCATTTCAGATATAGTCAAGTTGATAACCAAGAATTGCCACTACACACACACATACACACACATACACACACACAAACATATACAGACATAGTCATACATACATACACATACACACTCACACATACACACTTATACATACACACCCACACAGAAGCAAATACTCACACATACATACACATACACACATATACAAAATCACACATACACACAGATATACACACATATACACATACAAACACACACACATATATATACACACACAAACATATACAGACACTCACACATAAACACACATACTCACACACTCACACATACACACACTCATACATACACACTCACACACAAGCAAACACTCACACATACATTCACACATACACACAGATATACACACATATACACACATACATACACACACATCCATCCATCCATGTCCTGTATCTACTGAACTGTGCCCAAGGTCCCTGCTGTCAGCAGCTATGACTGTTCCTTGCCTTACGGGAAAGAATTCCAAAGTCAGCCCTCCACATCAGTGGCTCAGACAGACACTCATTTCTACCATCCAGCCATGCCAACACAGCTCTTAGCTCACACAACCGAATCCAAGATCTTGTCTGTGAGGTGGTGCCCATTCTGTTAGTCTACAAGATTTATTTCCCTCTGATCATAAAACCAGGCAACTGGGTGCTGGAGAGAGGACTCTGTGGCTAGGAGCACTGGCTACTCTCTCAGAGGACCCAGGTTCAATTCCCAGCACCCACATGGCAGCTCACAAGTGTCTGTAATCCAATTCCAGGGGATCTGACACCTTCACACAGACACACATGCAAAATAGCAATGCACATAAAATAAAATAAAAAAAATAAAACGAGACAATTACAAAACAAAACAAAAAGCAAAACTATTTGATGATTTATAATTAAAAAAACAAAACAAAATAATCAAGAACCTGTAACTAAGAAAAAGGGAATTATCCTTCACAATGCTAAACTAGTTGCTCAACATTTGTCTTAAGAAAAGCAAATAACTACTGTCAATACCTTCACCATTCATCAGGTGGATTGTAGGACAAATGGGACAGGAGGCTCCAGTGAGCCCATGCATCCAACCCTGAGGGCCTGTGTAGAAGTCATGGCCCCTCAGGAGACATCAGCTTCTCATAGCAGGCTATCTAGGGGCAAATGCCTAAGCCTAGGCAAAAGCCTAAGCACAAGGAGAAATGTGCTTCAAGGGGCTAAAGGACAGCAGATTAAATCTAAAAGAAAGAAAAGAAATTCATCAGATTAGCTTACAGAAGAAAAGAATGACAAGATTAGTATGAACTTAGGTCTGTAGACAGCAAATGTACTGTGAAAACCATCTCCATCCATCCAGTCACCCAGAACTCTGCAAAGCCCTGGAGTCAGTCCCCAGATACAAACGCTCCTGGGGACCAAGTGTTCAGTCCAGTAGGGGAAGGACCAAGGGAAATGACACACACAACCAAGAGGTGAGTCCCGCTTGGAGAGGGGGAGCAGAGACAGTTTTCCTGTACCAAAATGATCCCCACGCTGGGCTCTCCAGATCACGTGAGGATTTGTCATTAGGAAGAGAAAAGGGAGCAGTAGTGGCACACGCCTTTAATCCTAGCACTTGGGAGACAGAAGCAGATTTCAGAATTCGAGGCCAGCCTGGTCTACAGAGTGAGTTCCAGGACAGCCAGGGCTACACAGAGAAACCCTGTTTCCAAAAAAAAAAGGAAGAGAAAAGGCCATTGCAGATATAGCATGAGCACAGCAGAAGCAGGACAGCCATTCCTCTGGTCCAGGGACACAGGAAGTCTCACTGGAAGCCACCAGCCCCTGAGTGAGTAGCCACAGTATAATTGGTTTTAAGTGGAAAGGTGAGGAAAAATAAACACAATAAAACATAGCCAATGAGGTTCCTTTATTGGTCAAGACGTGAGCAGGGCTGAGGCTACAGGCAGAATGTTCCAGTACGTCCATCCCAGCAAGCATTTTCATTAAGAATCCGCTCTCGGGGCAGTCCCGATATTTACGACTCTCCATTCAACATGTCATCCTGTCACTATAACTCTGTGTGAGCTATGACACCCTGGGCCAGACCAATTATCCACACGATCCAATATCCTGTCTCTGACACGGCACTAGGGGACACTGGATGGAGAGTATGACAAACGTGGTCCACCATGTCTAGGTCTAGCTCAAAGTAGTAGAAGATTAGTTGACAAAGGGCAAGGTGACTATCATTAGTCACAAAATTTGTACTTCAAAAGAAAAAGAAAAAAAAAAGGAGGGTGCAATGAAGACCTTACAGAAGCATCGCTGCGCGTGAGAGGGGTTCACTAGTCTCTCCATGAACAAATAACTACGTTTCTAAGAGTCCTGTGGGATCTGGGGGAGACTCACACAGCCACTCCCTATCCTGCTGTTCAGAGGGGCTATCACTCTCTCTAACAAGTTCCAAGGATGAATACAAAACCCTAAATGGTGACTGTCTCTACTAGCTAGACCAGACCTGCCAAATCTCAAAAAACCCTTCTGACTGGTCACTGGCTTGTTTGAGCCCCGGTGATTTAACTGAACTTCAAAGGCAAATTGTGTGAACAAAATTTGTCTGGATCACTGCCATTCTCCAACAAGACCCCACAGGATTGCTTATAAGCTCTCAGCAGAGAGATTGGACATACAATGCTTTACACAGAAAATCACTGAGGGCCATTGATGGTTATGCCTAGCACCATGCACTGGGCTGGCTCAAAAGCCCAACTTAATTCATGAGTAGACATCCCTTCTACACCATGCATACATGGAGATTCTTCTTTGATTTGTGGCTTTAATCACAGCTTCCAAAACCTGTCATGATTTATGACTGTGACTTTTACACTGACGGACAAGGGAAAACATTTACTCAGGTTACCTGATTGGCGAGACCACTGCATCTTAGTAATTCCTAAGCCTCACTTTGGGGTGACACATCTCAACTTGTCTGCAGCCCACAGGCTAGGGCCAAATCTGGAGAAGGGAATTCATCATTGACACAGTACTGATAAATAGAGTGCAATTATTTAAAGATGCAATGAATTCACTAGTCAGACTGGAGACCCATTTAAAAAGACAGAGAGGACCTGAAAGACAGCACCAGCCTCTGCAGCGGGGAAGTTTCTATCTTCTTCCTGTTAAAACTATTCCAAAGTACCAACAAGTTCTGACTCAACAAGAGTTGCTTCTCTTTGACCAATCTGCTAGTGGATTACACTTCTCCCAGACAGGAACAAGCTCGTCTATGGACAGACTGGAGCCTTCTGTCCTCAGGAAGCCTGTGGTGGTTGGAATTCGGATGGCCCCATAGGCTCATATATCTGAATACTTGGTCCCCAGTTGGTAGAAAGGTTTAGGAAGAATTAGAGGAGACATGGCCTTGCTGGAGAAGGTGTGTCACTGGAGATGGGCTTAGAGGTTTCAAAAGCCAAAGCCATTCCAAGTTAGCTCTGTTTGTCTTGAGCTGAAAGTCCAAGATAGGAGCTCTCGGCTACTGCTCAAGTGTCTGAGGTCCCGTTCCCTGTATGATGGTCATGGACTCTAAGTCTCTGAAACTGTAAGCTTTAATAAAGTCTTTACTCTATAAGTTGCCTTGGTCACAATGTCTTCTCACAGCAGCAGAAAAATAAGACCAAGGCCAACCCTAGCCTAGCTCTTCCTGCTTTTCTGTCTTTCCCCTGCAGCTGACACTCAGATCACACTTAAGCACTGCTCTTAGGCCTGGATGGTTTGGTTTTCCTGAGACTCACTGCCCTACTCATCCACCAACCACACAGAGCACACCCATAAACTTCACATACCATACAGGTACACACACATATACACATCATAATTCATATAACCGCTCCCATAAAGCACATGCACACATATACACCATAAACCACACACGTGCATCTATATGTGTGTGTATCTATGTGGGCCTGGATGTATGCTGGTGAAGCTCTATCAACACAAGGCAGGACTGAACTTGGCTCAGGGCAAGTGTTTTGTTGATGTCTCCATGAAATGAAACTGTCAGTGTTGGAGCAGTGAAAGCGTGGCTTGTGGCTAAGCTGGGCCCACCTGTTGAGGTGTCTTTCCTGCTGGGTTTAGTGAGCAGAATATTGTTTGAGGAGCACTGCTTGGCTGAACAACCCTTGACAAGTTACTCACACTTGACGTCTGGTCTCCTGTGCTTGCCGGGGATGAAGATATCCACTCTTTCCTCTGGGTGGATGGGCAGGGGGCATTGTTTATAGTTTTGAAGTTTTCAGAGCAAATACCAAGAGTACCAACGGAACCTTCTATTAACAAAGGACAGCCCCCTCAGCTTTTCCTTGAATTGATGTATTTTCTCCTCTAGGTTATGGGTCTTGAAAGCAGTAACCAGTCCCCAACAGACCCAATGCCCAGCTACTGCCTGAGAAGCACTCGGTAGGTGGCCATTGACCAGCAGGCCTCAGCTCACCTACTTAACTTTCCATGCCTCCCCAACTGGTCCCCATTTGCTTGGGAGCACTCAGTCACTGAAATCACTGAGTCTCTCAACTGCCTACCTGTTTCTAGTTCCCATCTTGGCTAACCCTCTGAAGTAAGTGATGTCTACTTATTTACTACTATGCCCAAAGCATTCTTCTCTGAGTGCTGGCCAGTGTCATTTGCTGTGCTTGACCATGGCAACCCAAGGCCAACACAACTCATTCTGATGAGCAAAGGAACCACCTGGCCATGCCCATTTCAAATGCTGTCAGAAGGTGGCACAGAGTGGGAGATAAAGAAGAAAGGGCATCTAGCCCTATCAACATCTATCTGTGTAGAGATCAAACAGGCTTTCCCATGAGACCTACCTCTGCAGTCACTCTTCTCTGACCACTGGAAATCACTATGAGCCTCATCCCCCTATGTCACATCCATGTCCTTTCTAGGGAGCCTGAGAGCACATGGCACCCATCCTTTCTCTGGTTTGCAGGTCTACTCACACTCCTTTCCTGACAGAACTGCTCAGCTCTAGTCAATACCCTGGTTCAAGCTCTCTAGTGGCTCCCCGCAACTTCCTAAGTAGAAAGCAAACACATCCCTTTGCAGGGACCTGGGGGATATTAGATGTGACTGTACCCACTCCTCTGACCTAGCCTATGTTCATCACTCACTGGGTGTCAGACACACACATTCTGCTGGCCCTTGACTTTGAGGGGCCATTTGTGAACTATTTCTTGGGCTCTTCACATGAAAATCTCCACCTGCACTGCAGTCTCAACTCAAGAGCCCGTCACAAAGCTCCAGAGAAGTTTTCTCTCCCACCTTGACACACACAGCCCCCCAGGCTCCAGCCACTGCCTGGCACTGGCTTTCTGTTTTGGCTTGTTTCCCCTTCTGAGAATGTCACTCTAAAGTCTCAACTAGGCTAGAACTTGGCATTCTCCTGCCTCAGCCTCATACCTGGCTGTCCCGGCACTCTGGACCATGTTCACGACTGTTCGGCTTCACAGCACCTCTCACAACCTGAAACTACAACACTGGTTCATAGTAACCTGCTGCACACTGGTCCCTGTCACTGGACCCACTCACTACTGGGCCTACACGCCTACTGTAGTACCTAAGACCTAACTAAGTACTTCTAGTAAAGGTCTGGTGAATGGGTGATGTCTCCAATGGTTTGTGGCTGGAACAAACTGCACCGGGCCCTCCTGGTGCCATCCACTAGATTGTATGGGCTATTCTGAACAACCTTTTAACCTCTCTTCATCCCTTGTTGGCTTTGCTTAGCAACAACATTGGGTGAAAGGTGCTAACCTCTTAGCCTCTTACAGAACTTTTACAGAGTTCTAGTTAACAAAATTTCTGCCAGTCCTAGTGGAATTTCATCTTATTTACTGTGTGTTTGTGGAGGCATGCATATGTACCATGGTGCAAGCATGGAGGTCAGAGGATAATTTGTAGATATCTCTCCTTTGGCTACGTGGAGGTCCTAGACACCAAACCCAGGTCAGCAAGTTTGGCAACAAGGGCCTTTATCCAAGCCATCTTCCCAACCCTGTAAATAATTAAACTGCTAGAAACACTCACAACAGAGCTTCACATCATTAGTCCTAAAGAAACGGCAGCTTGAGGCTGGTGAGCAGAGTTAGCACTTCAGCGCACATACTGTTCTCTCAGAGGAACAGAGCTTAGTTCCCAGCAATTACTCCGGGCAGCTCATAGCGCAAGGGAACCTGATGCCTCTGGCCTCCGTGAGCACTACCCTCCCATGCACATACCTACATACAAACACAGATATACAACTAAAAAGAAACAAGTAAATAAAAATAAATAGTGGATTTGCGCCACTGCCTGGGTAGACAGCTCTCCCGCCTGAGCCTGCCATGAAGAAGTCCAGAGCCTTCTATTGCCTTCTTCTTAGACCCGAGCCTGACTGGTCCGGATGGATTCTTCTGCAGCCTCCAGCCCTCTTTCCCAGTGTCACCCCACCACTCTTCTCCACACCCCATTTCCAACTCTTCCACATTGCCATCAGATTAAACACAAAGGAGGCCATCTGGAAACTGTCTCACCACACACTTTCCAGAATGCCTACTGCCTTCCTCAGCCTGACTCAACTCAAATGTCACCTCCCTTTCCCTGAAGCAGAATGCATCACTGTATTCATGATACCCCTTGCTCTTGGATCACTCTGTCACCTGGGCTGAAACCTAGTGAGTCTGCACTGTCCCCACTGGGCTAAGGACATCTTGAGATCAAGGGTCTCTTCTGCCTCCCTCCCCTGTGCCTCCAAAGGCCTAGGCCAGGCATGCTGGAGGAGCCAGGGAAATGTCTGTTACAAGCAAGAATGACTATCCAGATGAGGAAGTCAGCTGCAGGCCACCTTCTCCATCTTCCCCATCAGGGTTAAGACCAACTGGCATTTTGAAGGGCAAAACCACTTTGTAAGCCAAGCCTAGTGGTATAGGCCTATAACCACAGCTACTCCAAAGGTGGAGCCAGAAAGATGGCAAGTTCAAGGCCTACAGAGCATATTTAAGACTTTCTTGGGTAACTCAGGAAAGCCCTGTTGCAAAACTCAAAAGTAAACAAGACAGTGGGGTGTGACTCATTGACAGAGCACACACATGGCATGCAGGAGGCCCTAGGTTCCATCCTTAGCACCAGGAGGGAAGCTACATTATTATTATTATTATTATTATTATTATTATTATTATTATTATCATGACTATTATTATTGTTGTTGTTGTTAAGATTTTATTATTTTATTTGTATGAGTGTTTTGTCTGCATGTACATAACATGTACCATGTGTATGCCTGGTGTCCATGGACTTTAAAAGAGGATGTTGCATCCCCAGGGAGGCAGGAATTTCAGACTGCTGTGGACCACCATGCAGATGCTAAGACTTGAACCTAGGTCCTCTGTGAAAGTAAATATTCCTAACTGCTGAGCCAGCCTTACAGACCTCAACAGCTTTCTTTTTAATTAAGATTATATTGCAAAAATTCTGTTTAAAAATTGTATTAAAGCTTCTCTGTGAAATGAATCAACTTTAATTGTGTGATGAAGAATGCCACTGAAAACTTTTTTTTTCCAATCTCCAGGACTTCCTGACATCTACTTGCCTCCTAGGAGCCCGAGCAGAATGAGACTACACCAAGCCTGCAAGGGAGCCACTCTGGACTCGCTGCCCTGCCCATCCACCCAGAGGAAAGAGTGGATGTCTTCATCCCCGGCAAGCACAGGAGACCAGACGTCAAGTGTGAGTAACTTGTCAAGGGTTGTTCAGCCAAGCAGTGCTCCTCAAACAATATTCTGCTCACTAAACCCAGCAGGAAAGACACCTCAACAGGTGGGCCCAGCTTAGCCACAAGCCACGCTTTCACTGCTCCAACACTGACAGTTTCATTTCATGGAGACATCAACAAAACACTTGCCCTGAGCCAAGTTCAGTCCTGCCTTGTGTTGATAGAGCTTCACCAGCATACATCCAGGCCCACATAGATACACACACATATACATGCACGTGTGTGGTTTATGGTGTGTGTGTGTGCGTGTGCTTTATGGGAGTGGTTATATGAATTATGATGTGTATATGTATGTGTACCTGTATGGTATGTGAAGTTTATGGGTGTGCTCTGTGTGGTTGGTGGTATGTATAGTTTATGGCATGTGCATATGTAGATGTGAGGTTTATGGGTGTGTTTGTATGACCTGTGGTATATGTTTGTGTGTGTATATATATATGCATATGTGTATATATGTACATATATATATATGGTATGTGAAATTTATGGGTATGTTTTGTGTGATTGGTGGTATGGTTGGTTTATGATGTGTGTGTGTTTATGTATACGTGTGAGGTTTTTGCGTGTGTTTGTGTGGTTTGCAGCGGCATGGTTTATAGTATATGATTGGGTTATATGTGTATTGTGTGTCTTTGTGGTTTACAGTTCCTTCTAGGGTGTACGCTGGGAAAGGAGCGTGATTGCTTTCAGGATGCATGTATGTATATGTTTGTGTCTAGGGTATGGGTGTGTGTGTGTGTGTGTGTGTGGTTTATGGTTGGTCTAGTATGAAACTTCAGAGCCTACAGCTGTGTCACATCCTTTCTATCCTGAAAAGCTAAACATTTTTACTATCTGACCCTTCATGGGTAAATAAATACTGGTCAGTTTCTAGTTTAAAGACTGGTCAACTGTCTGAGCTTGGCTCAAGTATTAGCCTCCTCAACTAGCTCTTAAATTATTTTACTTGACAGAGAGATTTCAGTAAAAAACAGGTGCCAATGTTTGGATCAAATTCACATTGTACAAAGAAAAAACTCAGTGGCTTCATTTATGGCTCAAGTTAGCATACTGCCTGCAAGGGGGTCCAGAGTGATTGCAGTCTGCAAAGGACAGCGTCACAGACAGTGTGCAGGGGAAATACGGTGTGCTTCGCTCTGGAAGGAGTCTTTCACTCAGCACTGAACAAGCACCACTCCCAAGCATGCGGACCGAAGACTTCATCTATATTCCACGGGCTGAGCTAATCCTACTTTCACCAAAGATCTAGACATCATTTATTGGAACCTTGCTATCCTCATAAATAGAAATATGTCCTCTCCTAACTTCCTCTACTGATACCTCTTGAAAACTAAACATCTGAAAAGCAACGTGGTCCCCTGAACACTGATCTATTTTACACAAGGTCTTTTGAAGCTAAATGTGTCTCTCAATAACTCCCAGCATATTCAGAATTGAAGCCCGGCTTCCCAACTCCTCCTGCAAATGTCTGATCATTTGTGACACTTTCATCTCATTTTTAAAAACCTTTTACTGGGGGAAATTTCAAGTCTGGGAAAATGAAAGGCTAGTCCCCAGCTATGGCTTCTCCAAGTCTCAGCACTCTGCCATCTTTCTGCTGGGCCCCTCCTCCCAGCATCTTGTTTACTATTTGTTATGGAGTTGGAAAGCTGATTTCACACACGAAGTCATCTCACTCATGAATGCTTATTGCTGTCAGCGCTCTTCCTTTGAAGAAAAACATGATACCATTATCACTGCTGAAAAATAAACAGCAATTCTCAATATTACCTAATACCCAATCTCACTTCAATGCCTTTTCTTTTCACAGCGGTTCTGATCAACTGAGGATCCAAATACGACCACATACTGTGAGTTCTTGATTGGTCTCTTAGGTCTTTGTATATGTGCCACAGAGCCCTCTCATTTCCCATCCATCCATCCCTGGTATACATTTAAATACATTTAAATGCTAACTGGATGAACAGATCTTATCAACAGTCAGCCTCCCCATACAATAAGCAAACTTCAACATTCAGAACCCTCAGGCAGACTCTGAAGTGCCCTGCCCCCTCTTCCTCCTCCACCCCTCCACCCCTCCACCCCCACCACCACCCTCACCCCCCCACAACCCCACTTGAAAACCAGAGGAAGCAGATCTCTCCTATGATCTCTCAAGAGAATTCAGATCACTTCAACAAGCCAGTACTAGAAAAATCCCATCTTTTCTGAACTGCTTTGGCCTGGAGACCCTGAATGATTTAGAAGCAAGGCACTCCCTCATCATGCCTTCTTCTTGAGATTAGCCAAACTTAATCAAAAATCTTGAAGTATATCAGACAAGCCTCAGAATCCATTACTGCTATCAGTGATGTATCAGTAATGTAACCATAACAATATTAATTTTTACCTAGGCCATTCAGGACTTGTTGTTATAAAAAGGATGAGCTGTATCCTGCCCACAGGAACCTGACCCACACCAAGAAGCATGAAGTCCTTTCAGCAGCTCTCAACCTGCGGGTCATCACCTCTGTGGGGGTCACGATCAGAAAACCTCCACATCAGATATCTACACGACGATTCAGAACAGTAGCAGACACACAGCTACGAAGCAGGCACAAAAAGCCTTTTATGGATGGAGGTCTTCACAATGGGGGGGGGGGGGGGGGGGACGGTACTACAAAGTCAGAGCCCAGTGGCTTAGATAAAGAAGAAGACAGGGATCATCCAAAGTGACAGGCACGCCCCAGCTACAGGGTGAAGATCATTTGTAAGGTCAGTGTGTAAGGTAAACCAAAAAGAGCAGAGTCAGAAGGAATCAACTTTAACATCCACGGCACACTAGATGAGACCCTGGCCACTCTGATTCCTGGCCTTCTCTGGAAGACAGGCTAATCCCACACACTTCCCAGAGCGGCAGCCAACATTTACTCAGCGTTTACTGTGCACAAAGACTCATATCACCTTCTTTGATGGTTTAATCTTCACAAAATCCCTCATTATGCAGCCCTGGCCAGCCTGGGACTCACTATGCAGACCAGGCTGGCCTCGAATCCCTAAGACTTAGGAGGTAGGTTGCTATTGTGTTGGTTTTGCAGAGGAAAGGACCAATGAGGCTCTAAGTGGTATGGTGACCTGCCCCAGATCCCACTGCAACTGGAGTGACCCAGGACTGCACCTGGGGGCTGACTCAAGAGCCAGGCCACTCAATCCTTCACTTTTATTTTCTCTCCAAGTGTCATGCTACATTAGTAGAGTTCACACACACACACACACACACACACACACAGATAAAGTGTGCTCAACACTGCAATGGTCTACCAAAAACTCTCAGTCAACATCAACTCCTATGGGGACTTTCAGGTAGGGAAGGGAAGAGGACTCAAGTGACTCAGGGCTGGGACTCAGGAAGCCCCAGTTGACTTTGGTGATTTGTGTCATTTGAGGGGATGTGGCCTCAATCACCAGCAAGCCACCCTGGGTTTGGTATTTTTCCTAATCCCCTCTGGCCTATGAAGGAGATCTAGGGAATAGTGGCTGTTTCTACATCATCTTTGTAAATTCACAAACCCAACAAATGGTCCAAGCTGGTAGAGGTAGGCGCTGAAAAAATATGTTGGATAAAAAAGCCAAAGCTTCATTCGTCCATTAACCACAAATCGTAACTTGCACTTCGAAGGTGGCATCTCTCAGCTACTGTCCCTTATTAATAATTCCAGAGAAAAAGTGGAGGCTGAAGTGGAAGAGACCCACTCCAAACAAGGGAAGCAGTGGGCTCCACGAAGACATGGAGCTGGCCAGGCCCACAAGTAGAGCGGCACTCCCACGCCCTAACTAGGAACCCAAGAAGGTTCATCCCAGGTTGGGACTAGCTTTCCCTCTCACAGCTC
Source organism: Montemys delectorum (assembly GCA_019843815.1). Taxonomy (NCBI): domain Eukaryota; kingdom Metazoa; phylum Chordata; class Mammalia; order Rodentia; family Muridae; genus Montemys; species Montemys delectorum. The sequence continues at coordinate 24,742 of JADRCD010210772.1, forward strand.
CTAGAGCAGCTAGAGGAGAAAGTGACAGGAAGGCAAAGTTTCCAACAGATCGAAGTCCTAGCCCGGGAAGGAACACCACCTGAGGAAGCGGGCTCGAGACAGGCTCGATCTGAGGCTCCCGTCCCGTCTAAGTGCACCCCATAGTCCTCTGAGAGGGACCCAGGGAGGGGCGGGGTGCCCCAACTGTTACTTACAGTCCTCTAAGTCATCCTGCAAGTCCACAAAGTACTGAGGGCTCTGTGAAAAATCAAAAGACACACAAGGAGCTACACGGGGCTGCGCGGGCGGCGAGTCCAGGGCTCGCGGAGGTGGGATGAGGAGGGGGAGTTCTCGGGGAGGGGGAAGGGAGCCGCCGGAGACCCCGGAGCCTAGACCCACTCACCCGCCATCTTAGGATGTGCTGGAGGGCGGGGCCGGGGGCGGGGCGATACCAGAGGTCCCGCCCATCCATCGCGCTCCGCCCACCAGCCTGGCTGCACTCACCCGCCATCTTGGGACGGGTGGGAGGTGGAGCTAGAGGCGTGGTAACGCCAAGATCACGCCCCACCCCGTTCCTCCCAACTCCTTAGAGAAGATGGGGCTGAGGCGGAGCTGGAGGGCGGGGCGATGCTGAGGCTCCGCCCCTTAGTGCTCCGCCCACCCGCCTGTGAGCGGAGAGCCGGCCGCCCCGCCCTCGCGGAGAAGGTGGCTGCCGAAGTGGGCGGGGAGGTCAGGTGACCCAGCTGGCGTCCCAAGATGGCGGCGGCGGTGGCGCCTGGGAGGCCAAGGCGGTGTCCGGACTGTTGAGGTGACTCCGCGGGACTAGTGACGGGTCGGCCGGACCGAAGGGCGGCGGCGGACGCACGGCCGCCCCGAGTGCTCGGCCTGGACTTGGCGGTGAGGCAGCGGCGCCGGGGGATGCTGGTGCTGGGCCGGGCCTCTCCCTCCTCAACTTAGGGCGGCGGCGGGCCCGCACCCCTAGTTCCCGGGCCATGGCGCTGAGGGAGCTTAAAGTGTGCCTGCTTGGGGTAAGTTGCGGCGGGCCGGGTCCGGAGGGTCGCGGAGGCCAGGTGGGCGGGCCCCGGCACTCCAGGGCCCCTTGCACCCCTTCACGCTGTGTGCGGGACGCAGCCCCCCACAGATCCTCGGGGCGGCGGGACCACCAGGCTGTGCCTCACCCAAGGCCCCCCAGGCGTCAGGGTGGCCCCCGGCACCCTGGAGCGACGCCTTCTTTCTATCCCACTGTGAAGTAGCCCACAGGTAGTTTCCTTCCAACTTTGCGAGGGACACCTTTAAAGTTAGCCAAGTTTCTGAAAGTTAACCCCCAGCAGGTCTTTAGGTTTTATGAGCACAGTTGGACCCCTTTTCGGCAATGTGGGATGGTTTTGAACTTTTGGGAAGTCTTTGACACTTCTGCAAGAGTTACTTTTCCAGTAAAGTTTGCTCTTCTCTATAGCAGGGAGGAGTTCGTTACCAGGAAACCTCCAGGACTTTGAAGGTTCGGCTTCCGGTCCTCTCACAGTAGTTTGGCCTTTTCAGAGCCTTCTGATGATCTCCTTCCTGAGTTTCTGTTTTAATGACAGAAAAAAAAAATTCCAATAACTACTGTTGGAAGGTTTTTGCCCTCCAACAGGGTGGGGCTAGGGTTCATCCCGGATCGCTCCCTAACTTGGGAGCGCATAGTTTTACTGGTATCTGTTAAAAGGCCAGTGAGTTCAGTCACTTGTCACTTAGAGTTTTTTTTTTTTCCTTTGGGAGGGAGCAGGGGCTCAGTCCTAGAGATTGAACCTAAAACCTTGTACATCCTAGGCACGCCCCACCACTGAGTTGTGTGTCCCCAGCTAGCTTCCTACTATTTTTTAGCAGGATCTCTAGAAGTTGTCCGGGTTGCCTTGAAATCTCAAACTTAGCAGGCCTTGAACTTGGAACCCTCCTACCTCCATCTCCCAAATTTGCTAAGATTGCAGCCCTGTACCACAGGCCAGCTTAGGTCTTTCCAGAGGTCCTAGTGTCTCTTAAGAACTGCAAAATCCTTCCCCAACACTTTCAAGATGATTTGTCACTGTTTGGCCACGACTGACATTGAGCTCAATTCATAGGCTAAGAAATCTGCCTGCCTCTGTCTCCCAAGTATTGGAATTAAAAGCATGCGCTCCTGTGCCTGGCTCCCATAATACATTTTGAAATATAATTACTTCAATGACTTATTACCAAAGCTTGTTTGTGTCTCTCCATCTACAGATGGAGATGCTTTTTCTGAAATCTTCCACTTTATACTACAAAGTAGTTTTGGGTGTCTACAGATAGGTTAGTTTTTCCTCAGACGCCCATCTTACTCTCTTTCAGGATACGGGTGTGGGTAAGTCAAGCATCGTGTGGCGCTTTGTGGAAGACAGTTTTGACCCGAATATCAATCCAACCATAGGGTAAGAGAACAAGTTTATTTGCTATAGATCTATCCCGGGGTGCATGGAAAGACATCACAAGCAGAAATGTGTTACAGGTGTAACTCTTGTTGTCTTGATGTGGATGAAATTTTGAATTGCTGGGTCTTGATATTTCCAAAGTGACTTGAGAGAAATACAGTGAGGTTTACTGGATCCTAGGAGAATTATCTTCAGACTTTGGGAATAAGAACTTTAACAGAAAAAAGAATCAGTTGACATAAGAGTTTACAGACCCAATTACACTTTGAAAGAGAGCAAGTGAAAGCACATCCTGATACAGTTCTTTGGGGCATACCTAGTTTTGGTCCTTGAAAAGAAGTAGAATTGGATCCAAACCCTTCTGAACATTGTAGCACTGGTGACAGTTTTAAATTAACGAATTGACTTAGAAATGTTCTGGTTGGTTGGTTAGGCTTTGTTTGGGGTTTTTTTGTTTGTTTGTTTTCAGGTGTCTGGTATTTTTTTGGACTATTGAAGTTGACTAGAAAGTTCTTGAAGACTTCATTATTTTTGATTAGGCATGTGTGTGTCTGAGTGTAAGTCTGTGAGTGTGAATGTGAGTGCCCACCCTTGAAAGCCATAAGCATGAGATCCCATTGGAAGTGGTTGTGAACTGCCCACTGTGGGTGCTGGGAACCAAACTCGGGTCCTCCAGAAGAGCACTGTGGTTTAACTGCTAAGCCATCTCCCTGGCTTCTTATAGATTGAACAAATATCTTCCTAACTATTTAATTGTCACAGGGTGACCATGGGATCAACACTAGTTTTTCTCTTTGAGAACCTGAGCTTTGTAGGATCTATTACTATGTTAAGTTTGTACAACTGAGTAATGAATGACTAGACACTTCTTGCCAGTCAACTGGTCTTCTTTCTTTAAAGAAAAGTTGTATGTGGTTCATCATCAGGATGTGATATGGCTTTGTGCCACAACTGTGGGGGAAACTTCACAAGACTGCTGCTTGAGAATTTGTTAAAATCTCAGGGTCTCTTAAGCATTTGGAGGCGTGGAGGTGTCTGCAGTGAAGACAGTGCTTAAAGTATCACCTCATGCTCTTCAGGGCTTGTTGGTACCTGCACTGCAAAGTGGAGTGCAGAGACAAGAAGTGCTGATGAATCAGCGAATGACATACTTCGTTCACAGCCGAGTCACAGCCGAAACCTCAGAACCCACGGGTGCTAAGGCACCACCTTCTTTACTGTCAGATGGGTAGAGAGGAAGACTAAGAGAACCTCCCTTGCCTTGGCTCAGTCAGGCTCCCACTGTGTCTGGCTGTGTCTTGGCTCATATTTTATAGGAAAGACTACCAAGTCCCTCCTCCTTTATCTTTGCGTCCTTGTTTCTGACTCTCAAGGCTTCCTCCATTAGGTGGAACAGCCCAGTGACCCCTGTACCTATCTGGAGTGCTGGGTTCTCAGCTCTTCATCACCTTCCCTACTCTATAACTCTGCTGCCCATCTACCCTGCTGATTTTCAGCAGCATTACAGCCCAGTCCTGCTGCTTAAGCTGGAAGAGAACCCACCACCTTCTCAGCTGTTACTCTCTGTAGCAGACAGAGACAACACAGTTCTACCTACCATGTCACTAAGTTTACCTTCTCTGTCCCTGGGAACCACTGCAAAGCCATCAAGCCCAGTGAGTATTTTTCAAAACATTTATTCATTTATTGGGTACCAACCATGTGTCAGGTATTGTGGGTGCTGGTGATTTAACCCTGGTATCAGCAAACTGTAGCCTTCTCCTCTGCCTTCTCTCTTGGTAAATGAAATGTTACTGAAGCAGTCACATCTGCCTCTGCTGTTCTGGGGCTGTCCTGACAAAAAGCAGGAGTCCTGTGGCTGACACTGTTGCTTTTATTTGTTTTTGCAGCATGGTTTTCTCTAGCCCAGGCAGGCCTGAAACTTACTATATAGCCAAGGCTAACTCAGTCCTCTGTGTGCTGGGAGAGCAGGCATGAGCCATCATATGTCTACCTGGCACTTTTCAGAATATATTTGCTGACTCCTGATTTGGACACACTCTGTTCCTGCCATGACGTAGATGTAGCTTCCCTGTAGGTTAAGAGAGAGGCATGTTCTATATCTGTTGTGCAGAAAATTACTCTTTAGCATCTCTCTGTGGTATCAGCACGCGGCAGGCCCTGGCCTCTCTGGCCATGCTCGATTCCTTCGGGGACCATGGAAAATGTGAAACACTTAGAAACACTGACATGTAACTCTTGAAAGATGAGTGGATTATACTTGGCAGAAAGAAAGTTAAGGAAGTGTGTACTAGAAAAGAAGTATGACTGTTGGTAACAATGAGGGGTGGTAAAGAGTACCCTGAACAACTAACTAGCCTAGCAGACTGAAGGACAGACAAACAGGAGAGGTCAGGAGGCTAGCAAGGACAGAGTGAGACAGGGACCAGGCATGGATCCTTAAAGATAGGGAAGGAGCTAACATGAGAGGTGCAGACCAGGCATGGTGGAGTAAGGTGCCTTTGTTTTTGGTCCCTTTCCCTCAGCCATGGCTGCACTTTTTCACTGGTATCTCTCGGCCTCTTCTACTGTGGAAGTAAACTTTGGGCTTCTTCAAATCATGCTCTCCTATTTGTCCCCAAAGCACCCTTTCACCTGGATCATGTAACCCAAAGTCAGCTTCTCCAGAACTTTACCTGGGCCACTGGCCCATGTCTCCAACCCATAATTTTGACTAGCTCTCTAGAGAAGTGGGTGTCTAGCTCTCCTCCACTCCTAAGTCCTTCACTCCTAAATGTGTGTTCTCTACTGGCCCAGATGGGTTATGGAGTAGGGAGGAGCCTTCGCTGCAAAGAACCCTCCTGTGGACTGAAGTTGGGGCCTCAGTAAGGGACCTCATTGAGCACTGGCTAGAATTCCCAGGTCAGTGACTAGGCTTTTATTGGATTTGTCTGGTTCATATCTACTTTGTGGGGTTTGATGTAGCATAGGAATTGTATGATAAAGGTCAACAGTAGCTGGCCAGACAACCACAGGTATGAGTCCATCCTCAGGGAACACATGTGGGGGACGACGAGACCTTCATTAGAATCAGCACTGTGATGAGCTTTGAATCCTTAGGAATGCATTGTGTCCCTTGGGTGTGCTGGAATAGTGGGATTACAGTCACTGTGGGCATGTGGGTAAATCCCATACCACTAACACCAAATTCTCTCCTAAGAGCCAACCTGGAATACCTTCTACTCACCAGGTAGCCTGTGCCCTCAGGTGGCCCACAGACACCTGCGACTTATACATGCTTGGGACCATGCTTGTGAACAACCCCTGAGAGACTTGGACCTCTGTTCCTCTTTGCCTGGGTGGGGAGCAGGACTAGCATGTCTTCAGATATTAAAGTTCAGCCTCCTCCTCCCAGTCAGTACCAAGGCATCAGTTCTCATCTAAAACCCTAAATTGTTACCTGACATAGAGGCCTTCCGAGTGAAACACAGACACTAGAGTACCTCTGAGCTGCAGCTCTGCCACTTGCTAGTTAAATCCACAGTCTGTTTCTTCACCCAAGGAAGGGTTACAGCAGGCCCACCTCCTTATTGTTAGGGGATCCAAGACGGTGCAGATAAATGGTTAGCAGAGCACTGGAGTTGTCAGAGGTCAATAGATGATAGCACTAGTATAATTGCTATTTTAATTCTTCTGTATGCTTTATTCCCAGTATGCTTGGGTATCCATTCCTAGGGAAAGTTGAAGGCAGGAGGATGGGAAGTTGCAGGCCAGTCTGGACTACATAACAAGATCCTCTTTTAAAGGGGGGGGGGGGTTTACAGGAAAGAGTGGTGTCATAGGGCTTTTAAGTTAATCTAACAGCAGTGTCTACGCTGACCCATTTCTTAGAGACAACCACTGTTGCCATGGCGTGCAGTTATTTTCTGATCTTTCCTGCAAATCTCCTCACAACCATACATACACTGGGCCCCTCCTCCCACTACCACCACCAATTTTAGGCATCATCTACTGATTGACTCTTTAAAATGTAGGGCCTAGCTGTCTTCCCACCTCCTGGACATTTCTCTTTCCTCCATTTTGCTATTACAGGACTGTCATTAAACTACAACATGGCAAATGTTTAAATGCACACACTCATACTAGGCTGGCTGTGTATTTCCTAGCTCCCATTGTATTTAGTTACTGTGGGCTTGGTTAAGTCAATTAATCTCTTTATGCCTACATTTGCATTTTAGGAGTGCTCTGATTTCTTATGGAGGTGGTTGTGAAAATAGGGTTAAAGCACATGGATGTAGTGTACAGGGTCACCCTTTGTTCCAATCTTGGGCTATTTGCCCGCCACTCTTACTTCTTTGGGTGGATCACACTGTCAGCCTTGTATGTATCCCATTCTATGACAAGCCTTTGCACTCTGAATGATCTTCTGTGGAACAAAGTTCTCACTTCCCGTTGCTTGATCTCTTTTGCTCTGCCCTTCCCTATTCCAGGTGGCTAGAGAATATTCTTCCAGTCTGTTTGTAATTTTGAGATCAATTCAGTGCTGGTTTCATGCTTCTTGTATGTTTTGTCTTAAAGCTCGCTCTTTCTTTGCCTTTTATTGAGGTTTACTCATGTTACTGCATGCATTACTCATGTATACTTTATATGACTGAGTAGCATGCCATTGCATGACATACCAAAATGGATTCATTGGCTGATTGAGAAACAGTAGTTTATAACATTTTTTTTTTTTTTGCTGTTATGAATAAAGCATATCTATTTGGACATAAATTTACTTTCAGGTATATATTTAGAGTTCTCTAGAGGTGCTGTCTTAGTCAGGGTTTCTATTCCTGCACAAACATCATGACGAAGAAGCAAGTTGGGGAGGAAAGGGTTTATTCAGCTTACTTCCACATGGCTGTTTATCACCAAGGGAAGTCAGGACTGGAAGTCAAGCAGGTCAGGAAGCAGGAGCTGATGCAGAGGCCATGGAGGGATGTTCCTTACTAGCTTGCTTCCCCTGGCTTGCTCAGCCTGCTCTCTTATAGAACCCAAGACTTCCAGCCCAGGGATGGCACCACCCACAAGGGGCCCTACCCCCTTGATCACTAATTGAGAAAATGCCCCACAGCTGGATCTCATGGAGGCACTTCCCCAACTGAAGCTCCCTTCTCTGTGATAACTGCAGCCTGTGTCAAGTTGACACACAAAACCAGCCAGTATAATTGACCCCTTGTCAACTTGACACACAAAGACATCACTATTAAGCCTCAACCCTTATTTTCTTACTCATCCAAGATCTAAAGTCCCACGGTCTTCACGTATTAAAAGTTCAATCAATTTAAAATGTCTAATATCTTTTAAAACTCAAAGTCTCTTAACTGTGGGCTCCACTAAAATACATTCTTCCTTCAAGAGGGAAAAATATCAGGGCACAGTCACAATCAAAAGCAAAACCAATGTCTGGGATCCAACTCACGATCTTCTGGGCTCCTCTAAGGGCTTTGGTCACTTCTCCAGCTCTGCCCTTTGTAGCACACATCTTGTCTTCTAGGCTCCAGATGCCTGTACTCCACTGCTGCCGCTGTCCTTGGTGGTCATTGTATGGTACTGGCATTCCCAAAACACTGCTGTAACTAGGCTTTACCAATAGCCTCTCATAGACTGTCTTCACGGTGCCAAGCCTCAACTCCTTTGCATGACCCCTTCAGTCCTGGGCCATCAATTGCAAACTGAGGCTGCACCTTCACCAATGGCCTCCCATGGCCTCTCACTGTGCTGAGCCTCAGTTGCTCTTCATAACCCCTTCGTGCTGTCAAAACCAGTATCACCTGGGTGACTCTTACACATTACCAAGTCCTGCTGCAGCACAAGGTACAACCTTCGCTATCTCTGGAATACAGCCTCTTTGTGCACTCAGAAAACACTTCTCAGAAGATGTCACCTCAGTGATGCTGGTCTCTTTTTAATCACCGCTAATTTCTTAGCTCCAGCTAACCCGCATCAATAGCCCCAGTAATGCAAAGTTTTCTCTTTAGTAGTTCTGGTATCTTGTTAATCACAGCTGATACTTCAGCCCCAGCTAACCAGAACCACAGAATCTTCACAATCAAAACAACATGGCCCTCATAAGAGTCTTTAATCTTCCCTCTGAAATTTGACAAGCCAGGCCTCCATCTCTGCACTGTTCTCAACATGATCTTCCAAGCTCCTACGGAACATCCCACAGATTTCTTAACAGCCAGTGGCTCTTCTAGCTCAAAGTTCCAAAGTCCTTCCACAGTCCTCCCCAAAACATGGTCAGGTTGTCACAGGAATACCCCACTATGCTGGTACCAATTTGTCTTAGTCAGGGTTTCTGTTCCTGCACAAACATCATGACCAAGAAGCAAGTTGGGGAGGAAAGGGTTTATTTGGCTTACTTCCACATTGCTGTTGATCACCAGAGGAAGTCAGGACTGGAACTCAAGCAGGTCAGGAAGCAGGAGCTGATGCAGAGGCCATGGAGGGATGTTCCTTATTGGCTTGCTTCCCCTGGCTTGCTCAGCCTGCTCTCTTATAGAACCCAGGACTTCCAGCCCAGGGATGGCACCACCCACAAGTGGCCCTACCACCTTGATCACTAATTGAGAAAATGCCCCACAGCTGGATCTCATGGAAGCACTTCCCCAACTGAAGCTCCCTTCTCTGTGATAACTCCAGCCTGTGTCAAGTTGACACACAAAACCAGCCAGTATAAGTGCCATTTCCAGATCATATACTAAATATTTATTTAATTTTCATAAGAAGCTGTCAGTTTTATAATATATTCATGCCAGCTAGGTGTGGTGATACACACATTTAATCCTACCACTTGGGACGTCAAAGGAAGGAGGATCTGTAAATTCAAAGTCAGCCAGGGCTAAATAGTGAGGCCCTGTCTCAAAGCAGAACAGAATACTCTAGTGTTTTATATGCCATCCAGGACAGTAAGTTAGGGTGATTCCACGTTCTTCCAGGCCTGTCAGTCATCTCTGAAGCCAGCCACCATGCTTTCCCACTACTCATGTGCATTCTCCCCTTTCCTGCACGTATTCCTATCTATTCAAATATTTGCCTAGTTCCAAGTGTGCTGTTCATTCATTCAGTAGCTTTTTAATCTTACCAGTGTCTTTGGAAGAACAGGTTTCCATTCTGTCCATAACATTGACTCGTGTCCCGTACATTCCCAGATGAGAAAGATTTTCTCCTGTGTTCTAGACTCTGTTTTTTAGTTTTGGTTTTGTTTCTATGTTTTGAGACAGTCTCACTAGGTACCCTGGCTGGCCTAGAATTCATAGACATCTGCTGCTTCTGCCTCCTAAATTCTGGGATTCAAATGTGTTCTTGATCTAAAAGTCCCATAGCTTCATTCTAAGATTGCCTTAGGGCTGTTTCTCCTACTGTGTCTGCTGTGTAAGGTGATGCTTTTCCTGTGGTCACTCAGGTATTAGTGTGGAGTTCAGCGGCTATTCTAGTAAATGGCCTTTGGACCTCTATCAGGAATGGGCTGCTATGTGGGGAAGTTCTCACTTTGGAAATCCAGCAGTCATCTAATTGTAATGCTTTTTAAATTTGTTTTGTGCTTGTAGACTCTTTGCATCTGTGTCTAAATTTTTAGGGACATAGTGCCTAATTCTTCGAGCATCTACTAAAAATCTGACTGCGAGTCTTCTGACTAATTTGGGGACAATTGAAAACCTAACAGTGCTCTGATCCATGAACATGATAGACTCCTCTGTTTTGTAGGTCTCAGAGTGTGTTCTCTCTCTCTCTCTTTCTCTTTCTCTCTCTCTCTCTCTCTCTCTCTCTCTCTCTCATTCGTGCCTTAAATTCATCATGTAGTCAAAGCTGATGTTGACTTTCTAGTCCTGTCATTCTTTCACATGATTCTTTCTGACAATGCTTTTAGTTGTCACTGTTCAGGCCTTGTATATTTTATCTCAAAATATTACATATTTTTGGGGTTTTTTTTTTTTGCTTTGTTTTGTTTGCTTTGAAGGTCTTTGTCGTTTGGGGGCTTTTCTTTTTGGGAGCAGGCTATTTGGGAATAGGGTCTCGATGTGTAGCCAAGGCTGTCCTAAAACTCATAATTCTCCAGCTTCAGTCTGGTAGTATAATGGCCTTTCTTACTTTTAGTTGCATGCTAATAATATATAGACATACACAGCTATGATTTTGCTGAGTTTGGCTGAGCTAAGGCAACAACACTTAAGAATTCTTTGGGCTTTTCTTGGATGCACAGTCAATCGCAGGTAAGGCACTTTGCGTCTTCCTTTCTGGTTTTTAAACATTTGATTTCTTCTGATTCTTTATCACACCAAGTAGACAAGTGTAATAAGGTGAGGGTTGGGGCCACTGTTGAGGTGTGGGTAGCTAGCACTTTGTGTTGCTGACTCTTTGGCAAAAGGGTGTCATGTGGCCTTTTTACAGTTACATTAAGTGGTTGCTCCTGCTTCTGGCTAAGGGTGTCCTTTCTACCCTAAGGTAATAGAAATCGGCTTTAATGTTAGTAGGATATACATATGTAGATCCTCCTTTTGGCCTAGAACATTCTCAGTCCTCGAAGGTCTTGTGTTTACTACTCTGTGAGGTGTTCGATGTATGAATGTTAGCAAAATCATATGCTTAATATGGGCATTTGTATGACCCTTTTGTTTTTCTGTTGCCCACACTGAAAGGAGTATTTCAACAACTCTGTGTGAGGCCTTGTCTGTTGCTCTAACTTGTTAATCTTTATTTTTGCCTAGATACTAAATGTCAGTGTATGTAGCATGTTTTCTTGGTGACCCCCTCCCCCGTAAGAATGCTTGTTCTTTTTCTGGATCTACTTTGGTATAATTTAGGCTCCCTGTGTTTTCTTTGCATATCTTAAACTTAACCTATTGATAGCCATGTATTTCAAGCAGGGTTCTTACAAATTGCATCCAAGTAGTTTTGCTTTTGCATGCACTCTAACGACTCAAACTTCACCTTTACAGCTTCAGGGGGAGCCCCTTTTCCTTGGAGTGCTTCCATCTGTGCTACCTAATAGAGTTGCTACTAGCTCTTCAGTCATGCTGGCTACATTTCAGTCCTTCTCGGGAATGCGGCAGCTCTAGTTTAGACCCGTTCAGTGTATAGTAGCTGTCAGTGTGGTTTGCTGTAAATCTGCCATCTTGCTGCCTTTTCCCATGTTCACAATTCCATTTTATTTCCACTGCCATCTTATCTGACTACCTCCTTTATGATGATGAAGATGAAAATGGTCGTTGCCAAGGGTTACAGTCTCTGATTCACAGTTTGTGTTCAGACAGTAGCATGGCTTCATGTGCTTTGTGGAGCCTCTAAGCACCTTCCCTGTCTTCTGTGCTTTGTTTTCATGATGCTGCTGTGAGCTTGCTGTGCAGTGGTGGTCTTTTATAGTGCCATTAGTCTTTTCTGGTCTCCATCCTTGTGCTGATATTAACCCCCTCGTTTTTCCCGTCTCTGTGATGAGTTGCAATGCTCAGCGTTGTCTGCCTGTTCTGTTGTTCAAGACCACCTTGGCTGCTTCAGGTTACACTTCAGTGTAAATGTCAGCAGTCATAGTGTCTGCGTTCACACGCACCAACATGCTGACCCTCCCTCACTGTGGCCTTGACTGGCCTCCATTGAATTGATAGAGCCATTTAGAGAATGACATGGTAATCCTGAATCCTAGTTTATGACTATGGATTATCCTTCCATCCCAAGTGTCTGTATTCTTTGTTTTCTCTTCGCTAGTGTATTTGCACATCTGTCATCAGAGTTATTTCAAGGGGCTTGATTTTTTTTTTTAATATTTTTTTAAGTATTATTTATTTATTATATGTAAATACCCTGTAGTTGTCTTCAGACACACCAGAAGAGGGCGTCATACCTCATTATGGATGGTTGTGAGCCACCGTGTGGTTGCTGGGATTTGAACTCAGGACCTTCGGAAGAGCCGTCAGTGCTCTTACCCGCTGAGCTATCTCTCCAGCCCAGGGCTTGATATTTTTAATGCACTAATTTGTTTTGAAAATGGTAAGTGGCTCAAAGTTTACTGTTACTGATTGATTATTGTAGTGGGGTTTGGTGTGTAACCTTGAACTTGGAAATATCTTACCTTAGCCTTAAGAGTACTGTGAGAAGGGAATGTGATACCACATGGAGCTACAACTTGGTTCTTTGAGCTTTTCTCCAGTGGCCTTCCTGAATTTGGTTATGAATTCACTTACATATGTGCAATGTTTTTGTGATTTCTATGCACAGCGTTCTGTCATCTGGGATGGGCTTTGTTATGCCTTTGACTTTTCATCTCTATTTTTGTTGTCTCAGAGGAATTCCTTAACAATGTTGATAAGAAGGAGTGAGGCTTGGGTGCTCTGACACTGCTGTAGTCATGCTGGGAGAGCTTTCACTATGGCACCTGGAGATGTGTTCACTAGAGGATTGTTTGTATGTATATACATACATACGTATGTGTGTATGTATGTATTCTATACATCCCTTACCAAATTGTTCAAAGATGATGTCCTTCTCCTTGTCTGATAGCGTTGACTTGGTGAGCATGTTTTTCTGTTTGTACTGGCTAAACACATGCCATGTGATAGCATTGTTGGGTTTTTGTAGCATCCATCCATGCAGATAGTGGCCTCTAGTTGTTATATGTCCCTGATGTCTTAGTTTCCTTGTTGCTATAAGAACACAGTGATTCTCAATCTGTGTGTGGGTCCCAACCCTTGGCAAACTTCTGTCTCCAAAAATATTTACATTACAACTCATAACACTAGCAAAATTATAGTTCTGAAGTAGCAATGAAATCATATGGTTGGTGGCCAACACTGTGAGGAACCGTACTGATGGGACACAGCATTATGAAGATTGAGAAGCACGCCTAGCAGAATTCCTGATGGGAAACTTCTTAAGTGGGAGAAGTTACTTCAACTGACAGTTTAAGGTGACACAATCCATGGTGACAGAGGACATGGCAGCAGAAGAGAACATCTGGCACATTGCATCTGTAGTCAGGGAATAGAGATCTAGTGGCCAATTGCTCTTTTCCTCTGTTATTTAGTCTGGGCACCCTTCGGGGTCTTCCATCCTCCGTTAACCCAGTATGGAAATGCCTCATAGACATGCAGGGTTGTCTCGTAGGTGTTCAAGATCCTGTCAGATTGAGAACATTAACCATCACAAGTCCACCCCTTAACAGCTCAATACCCAAGCACATTGCTTTAAGTTATACAAGTCCACCCTTGTTTCCATAGACTTAACCATCTCACAGTGCAAAATACAGTATCCAGTCCAACTTCTGAAGTTCTTGTAATCAACAGCACCAACACTGAGTTAAAAGTCTGAGTCTTTTCTTAAATTTAAGGCAATCTCTTAATTGTGAGCTCCTAAAAACTCAAAACTATGATACATAATTGCAGTATCCAGTGGCATAAAGTAAGTAGTTACAATCAAAACAGCAGGAAATGGGAATATAACGAGGATGGACTAGGTCAAAGCAAGACCAGATTCAGCATTACAAACTCCAAATCTTGCAGCTCAGTATCTGGCTTCTGAAACCTATGACGGAATGACCTCAGCTCCAAAGGACTTGGTTAGCGCCACTCCTTGATATTCTGCCTGTCACACCTATAACCTCTATTTGGCCAGCTCCACACTGTAACCTGCACCTTTCCTTGTGGACGGTCCACGGTCCTGGAATTACTAATATTTTGGGATCCATTGCAACTTAAGCCTCACCTTCACAACTTCATGAAGTGTCCACTTGGTCTTCCTTGTAGGAACTCTGACCCTGCCACACAGCTGGCCTCAGTGACTTCTGGCACCTCTTGTACAGGACCCTGTGATCGCCCTTAGTCTTTCATACCTATAACATGGACATCACTGCCAGATTCTGCTGTGAGCCTCAGGCATAACCTTGCTTCCTTGAGCTACACTTGCTTCAGTCTCTTGTGTGCTGACCCTAGGGGACACGTCCCAGTTTTCCAGCAGGAAACCCCTTCAGACATCCTTCTTCTGGGCTCATGTGGCTCTGTGTGTGTCTGTCTGTCTGTCTATGTGTGCTATATGGGGTGTGTGTGTGTCTGTGCATATTCCTTTCCCAGCTGAACTTTGCATTTTTCATGTATCTACTCTATCTTACTGTAAAAGATCTGAATAAGAGCAGCAAGAACTATCATGCCATATCCTGAATGTTCTCTTGTCTTGAAATTACTCCATTCAACCTCAGTAAGGTTCTCAGGACCCAGGCAGAAAATAGCCAGAATATAATTTTAATGGCCTGTAGCCCAGTTCCTAGTTTCTCTCTGAAACTTTATGCGCTAGTCTTCATGGTTCACATGTCTCTGCATTCTGGTCTTGTAGACACACAGCAGGCTCTACTGACGGTCTCTGTGGTGTACAGCTGCAGACTCTTCCACATTCCTCCTGCAGATTTGCAGAGCTTGCATATCACCTGGTCAAATTTATCATAACAACAAACCTAATTCTCAGTATCATTCCTCTGTGTGTGTGTGTATGTATGTGTGTATGTGTGTATTTATGTATGTATGTATGTACATATGTATGTATGTATTTGTTGCTGTTACAAATACCTGACAAGAACCAACTTAAGGGAGGCAGCAGCCAGTTGCATCTGCAGAGTGGCAGTATGTACTTGTTTGTGTTTGTCCAGGACCAACCATGGGCAGTGCTACCCACATTTAGGGTGGGTCCCCAGCCTCAGTTAATCTAGCCTGGAAACTCCTCCCAGATGTACCCAGAGGCTTGTCTCCTCAGAGATTCTAGATCCCTTCACATTGATGGTACTGAGCATTTCAGTTGGCTTTAGTTGATGTTACGTGTTAGGATTTGCATGTATGTAACTGAGATTGTGATGTCATTTCCTTTTCAAACATGTGTCAGATGTGTATCAAAGTTATGCTTATTCAGTAACACTGCTTGTATGAAACACTCCTTTTTATTCTTTAAATGATTAGTAAAATTCGTCAGTGTTTCCATCTGGGCTTCAAGCACTCCTTGTGTATTAGAGTTAATTAAGGAGTGAATTCCATTCATAGTTGTAAGATTGTTCATATGCAAATTGTCTGTTACTTCTGGCTCTGGTTTTGATAGATTGCATTCTTTAACAGCTTTAACTCTTCCATGGACTTCTTCCATCTTGCTAGTTTATCGGCAGCATAAGGCTGCCAGACTTCCTACTGACACCAGCTTTCATTTTGGATGGTTCTTGCCTTTGGTCAACTGTAGCATATCTGATGTCTTTGCCTTTGTCTTGATCAGTATATGAAAGCTCCTACTCTTAATCTCAGTGTTTTCATCACTGACATTTAGTCTTTCATTGCACATTGTGCTGTCTAATTTTATGTCACCTTGACACAGGCTAGAGTCATCTAGAGGAGAGAAGCCCAGTTGAAATAATACCTTCATAAGATCGGGCTGCAGGCAAGCCTGTAGAGTATTTTCTTAATTAGTGATTGATGTGGGAGGACCCTTTGTATCATGAGTGGAGTCATTCCTGTGTTCTGTAAGAAAGCAGGTAGACAGAGGGACCTGCACTTCCCTTGGGCAGCACAGTGCGGGTGGAGGTGTTGAACCAGTTGCTCCCCAGCCACATGAACACCAGAGAGCTGGCCCTTCCACTCATCTGCTGTGAGGTGGGGGGAAGAAGGAGTAATGGGAGCATCATGAAAGTGGGAGAGCTGGCCCTGCCATTCACCAGCTACAGCACTTGGGAGAGTGGTCCCCACACCTTGCCTGGGCAGCACAGTAGAGCTGACTCTGGCGGCATGTTTGTGGATGATCTCTTCCCAAGGGCATGAGAGCAAGAGAGCAGACCTTGCCCCTTGCCCCTTGCCCCTTGCCCCTTGCCCCTTGCCTGCTGCAGCAATGGATGAGCTAGCCAGGGCACTATTAAGAGAGCTCTTAATAGTGGCCAGGCCCAGATCCAAGGCTTTAAATTGGCCCACCCCAAAAATCTACCTCATCTATAAACTGCTGGAGTGCGTGAAAGGGCCGGTTCTGCAGATCCAAAGCTACAGGATCTCCATGACACAGGGCAACAACATGATGAACCTGGTGAGGATCTAGCACTGATAGAGTAGCAGAAGCCAGGGGCCTCAGACCAGACCAATGACTCACTGCAATGCACATCTATCTGTAAGTAAAGATGTGTGGACAAAAAAGACTCTACTGTGGAACACAGTGTGACACACTACAACCTCCATTTGGAGATGTTTTTTGTCTGTTTTGTTTTGTATATTCTTGTTGTTATTTTTATTTTCTTTGAGGGCAGGGAGATTGCAGGGGCTGAGGGCATATGTGAAGGGACAGGGAGGTAAGTAGGATTGGGGTGCATGATGGGAAACTTACAGAGAATCAATAAAAAGTTACTTAAAAAGAAAAGAAAGCAGTTTGAACAAGCCAGTAAGCAGCACTCCACCATGACTTCTGCGTTAGCTCCTGCCTCCTGGTTCCTGCTCTGTTTTAGAGTCTCTTTCCTGTCTCTCTTCAGGGATGTGCTAAGCCAAGTAGCCCTTTTCCTCTGCAGCTTGCTTTTGGTCATGGTGTTTCATGACAACAGTAGAGACCCTAAGACACAACTAAAATAAACACTTATTTTTATTATTTTTATTTATGTGTATGTGTGGGTATATGTGACTGCAGGTACTCCAGAAACTAGAGGTATTAGGTCTCCTGGAGCTGAAGTTACACATGGTTGTAAGTTGCATGCCATGGGTACTTGGAACGGAGCTCAGGTCCTCTGTAAGAGCACTGAGCCATCTCTCCAGCTCGGCAAATTTTGTGTATTTTGTTACCTTATTGACATTCAGTTCTAAGTATTTTCGGATTGATTATTGGCTTCATCTTTGATACAAGTGTCATTTAAATATATGCTTCTCGATCTCAGACACAGGAATAACTTCGTTAGTTTTTTTTTAATTACTGACAAAATTGTTGTAAAATGAGAAAATATATTCTATAATTCATTCTTTGGATCCAGTGTGATGTGCTCTTCCTGCATGCTGTGGTCTCAGCAGTGTCCTGGGTTCCTTTGCAAGCCTCCCCTGCTCTTGGTGCTGGGGTGTGTGTGGCATGCCCTTGGAGTTAGGGGCTTTGTTTGCTTTCCTTTCACTTTCCTCTTTCCTGTTACCATCGGTGTTGGCATTTTGGTAGAGAGAAGTGGGTTAAAATCTTTCATTACTGTGAATTAGTCAATCTTCCTCATTCTGTGAGTTTCTGTCCTTTCCCACTTAACAGCACTTGAGTCGATGTTGTTCATATTGAGTCTTTCGGTCCTTGAGCATGCTCCTCTCTCCACATCTCACACAGTTTCTCTGCACTGCTTCATAGGGTTATTTGGTTTTGTTTTTAAACTTGTGTTATGTTTTCTGCAAGTACAATATGGCCACTTCACCACTGAGCTGCTTCTCCAGTTCTGTTTGATTGTTTTTAATGTGAGAAATGTTGAAACTATTTTAAATTATCTTCTAAATGTTTGATGGGTTTTTTTAAGTTGTTTGTTTAGTTGGTGGATCTGTTTGGTTTGGGTTTGTTTGGTTGTTTTTTTTGTTTTGTTTTTTTTTGCTTGTTTGTTTTTGGGTGGGTGTGTGTGTGTGTGTGTGTGTGTACTTTACTGATTGGTATGTCTTGGTGTGCTGTGGGCTGTTTGGAGTGCATGGCCGTGTCATGGCCGTGTCATTGCAAAGGTAGGACTGTTTTGCTCTTTGGTTGGTTTGGTGGTAGTTTAGTTGAATGTTTTTAGTTGTCTCTCCGTGCCTTGTTCACAGACTTAACTTGAGACAGGGCTAAGGGCTAACATCTATGCCCTCTTCCGCCTCGAAGGGAATATTTGATCGGTCCTATTGAATGTTTTCAGTAGTGTATAGCATGGTGTTGGTCACTGAAGTTGCCAGTTACAAAGAGGAGACAGTCTTTGTGTGTCTAGTTGAGCAAGCATTTTGTCAGGAATAGTTCTTGAGTTTTATCCTGATACTTTATCTTCTTAGATGTTATTTTTTTTCCCTTTCAGTGGTGGACGGCTGTATTTATATATTGTATGTAACAGTTGTCCCAATACTTAGTAGTTTCAAGTAACAAGCATTTCATACATGATGTTTCTGTGGATTAGTAATCCAAGTAGCCTGGCTACCATCAGTGCCAGGTTTGATGCTGTAACATTGGCAGTGCTAAAGAATGCTTAATTACATGGCTATGATTGGAGGCCTCTGTTTATCTGCCTGGTTCTCTGACATGAGAGCCTGTCCCCAGAGCTGTTAGAGTACCCTCACAACATGGAAGAGGGAAGAACAGAGGAAGGGAAGGAGGCAGGGTGGGATCTATAGTGTCTTGTGGCCTCTCAAGAGTCATCTGCTGTGGCTCCTGTTGATACAGTTATCCATGTCTTAGAACCTCCACAAACTGAGTTTATTACATAACCCATATCTGCTTATGTTACAACCTACACAGTGACATCAGACACACCAAGATCGAGAACCATTTGACTTGACAGCTGCTTGATAATCTCCAGGCTGAAAGGTTGAGGAGAAGCTGAGAAGTTGAGCAGCCTGGTGAGAGGCATTGTGAGAGCATGCAGCACGTGGTTCAAGCTGCACGTGTTGACAGGCCGGCCTCAGGACAGCTGTCAGCTTGCCAGCAGGTCTGTGGACCGGCTGGGCACTTGAGTACTCTCACCCAGCTCATGGAAATTCACTGTCATTTGTAGAATTGTACTAGCATTCAGGGTGATGGTACAGTATACCTTGAATGTACAAGTTCTTAAACTGAAAAATAAATTGATTTTAATTGTACTTAACATTTACTTCTGTAGGTCCAAATAGTTTCGTTATTTAAAATGGCTGTTTCACTATATCGTGGTCCCACACCCGGCCCCAGGATCATGTGGGAGTGAGTGGGTGAAGTGCAGTGGGGAGGCACTGGGGAGGTTGTGGGGAATACATGGTGGGGTGCAGTGGTGAAGCTCTTAGGAGCATGCACGGTGGGGTGCAGTGGTAGAGGTCTTGCTGCCTGCTGAAAGACTAACACTCACCCAAAAGCCAACTGGGTTATTCTTCTGTTCCCACATGCTCAGCACAGACCAGCCCCCAATTCCAGTCACTGCTATAGGAATAGTTACCTATTTAGCTTACTTCGTGGAAACTTTATTCAGAGCAGGAAGAAAAGAAACAATGTAATTCCTTCTTGTAAAATGAATTTTTCTTGTGGTCATTGACCTTTATTCTGTAGAGCCGCTAGGATGATGTAGGACTACTGTGCATGGGTTTCCTCAATGACTATCTGCTACAGTCTGCATTACATCCTGGCTCTCTTCAGTCCTCCCAGGACATGTTTCATTTACAGCTTAGCTCCGAAGCTAGGTATCGAACCCTATTCTAGGCAAGTGTTACACACTAGGCTCTATCTTCTATCCTCATAGTCTGACATTTTTTATTTTGAGACAGAGTTTTAAAAGTTGCCCAAGCTGGCCTTCAACTTAACTCTAGCTCAGGTTGGCTGTTAACCTGTGATATTCCTAACTAAGGTTATTTGCAGTTCTGGGCTAGTAGGGTGTATTAGTTATTGGTCTGTTGCTATGAAAAGACATGATCAGCATTTCTTATAAAAGGAAACATTTAATTGGGGCTCTGCTTACAGTTTCAGAGGTTTATTCTATTTTCATTATGGTGGAGGACAGATAGACATGGTGCTTGAGCAGCAGCTAAGGGCTTTATAGCTTTATCCAGAGACACTTCCTCAACCAAGGCCATAACACCTAGCCCTTTTCAAATAGTTCTACTAACTGGACCAAGCATTCAAACATGAGCTGATGAGATCCGTCCTCATCCAAACTCTCACACAGTCTTAGAATTTTTTTTTTTTTTTAAGGTAGTTCCTCATGCTATAGCC
>JADRCD010210773.1:368-30522 GCA_019843815.1 Montemys delectorum
GAGAGAGAGAGAGAGAGAGAGAGAGAGAGAGAGAGAGAGAGAGAGAGAGAGAATTTATTAAAAAATTGTCTAGGGTTGTTAAGGGAATTAAATAACCTAATATAGATGTCTAGTGTGCAGTAAGAATTCAGTGGCATCATGATAATCTGTGGATATATAGAGTGTTTTGACATATTCTGAGGTAAATATTTTTAAAAAGTTGTAGTTCTTTCCTTCATGACATTTACAATCTAAGGAGAAGTTTATGAAAGGACGATTTTTTAAAAAGCATAGTATTAGTTTAAATCAAAATAGAAAAGCTTAAATCGTAATGGACAAGCATGGTGCTAGCTTAAATCCTGACGGGAGAGAGAAGGGAGGCAGGAAAGGAGGACCAGAGACAGCTGCCAGAGTGTCAGCTCGAGCTTATCCTTAAAGGACGGTAGTGTTGACACACCAAGGCAGGGATGCTACTCTAAAAACCTCCAAGCCCATCCTGATGGGTAACTAGAGGCCCGGGGTCAGTGGGAACAGATTCTGAGTGTGATGGTTCCAAAGAACGGCTCGAAGAGCTTGAGCCTCTGGCCAGGGTGCTGCAGTTTGTAAGGCTCCCTCGGGCACTGTGAGTGTAAGGCTCCCTCGGGCACTGTGGGTGTAAGGCTCCCTTGGGCACTGTGAGTGTAAGGCTCCCTCGGGCACTGTGAGTGCCACCTCGGATCTAAGACAAACGGGTTGTCCAGTGTCTCAAGGCCAGGAGAGACATGGCACCAGAAATTAAAGGGACTATCAGATTTAGATGCCACCTTAAAGAAATTGGTGAAAGATCACAGAAGATAAGAGCTTCTGCTCTAAGATCAAGAATTGACAAATGGGACCTCATAAAGTTGCAAAGCTTCTATAAGGCAAAAACACCATCAATAGGACAAAACGGCAACCAACAAATTGGGAAAAGATCTTTACCAATCCTATATCTGATAGAGGGCTAATATCCAATGTATACAAAGAACTCAAGAAGTTAGACTCCAGAGAACCAAATAACCCTATTAAAAATGGGGTACAGTGTTAGGAGCCGCACTCGCCATTATAAGATAGCGCCGGCTTCCTGCTTCCTGGTTCTTCTCGGAAGCCCTGCTTGAATGCGCGCCTGCGCAAGGCGCGAAACTTAGTATGCTAATTAGGCACTAAGGCTAGAGCCAATGAGGGATCTGCACGTCTCCCAGAGATCTATATAAGCCGCGGGGTTTCGGTGTTCGGGGTCCTTCTACTTCATGCCATCTAAAAGAGCTGTAACAATAAATTGCTGTCAGAAGAATCCTGAGTGTGGCGTGCTCCTTATCGGCGAGGTAGCGCGTGACAGTACAGAGCTAAACAAAGAATTCTCAACGGAGGAATACCGAATGGCTGAGAAGCACCTAAAGAAATGTTCAACATCCTTAGTCATCAGGGAAATGCAAATCAAAACAACTCTGAGATTCGACCTCACATCAGTCAGATTGGCTAGGATAAAAAACTCAGGTGACAGCAGATGCTAGAGAGGTTGTGGAGAAAGAGGAACACTCCTTCATTGCTGGTGGAATTGCAAGCTGGTACAACCACTCTGGAAATCAGTTTGGCGGTTCCTCCGGAAATTGGACATAGTTCTACCGGAGGACCCAGCTATGCCACTCCTGGGCACATACCCAGAAGATGCTCCAACATGTAATAAGGACACATGCTCCACCATGTTCATAGCAGCCTTATTTATAATAGCCAGAAGCTGGAAACAACCCAGATGTCCCTCAACAGAGGAATGGGTACAGAAATTGTGGTACATCTACACAATGGAGTACTACTCAGCTATTAAAAACAATGAATTTATGAAATCCCTAGGGAAATGGATGGATCTGGAGAATATCATCCTGAGTGAGGTAACCCAATCACAAAATAATACACATGGTATGCACTCTCTGAAAAGTGGTTATTAGCCCAGAAGTTTGGAATACAGGAAGAACAACCCACAAACCACAAGAAACTCAAGAAGAAGGAAGACTAAAATGTGGATATTTAATTCCTTCTTAAAAGGGGGAACAAAATACCCATGGAAGGAGTTCCAGAGACTAACTATGGAGCAGATACTGAAGGAAGGACAAGCCGGTTTAATATAGCTATCTACTGAGAGGCTCTGACAGTACCTGACTAATACAGATGTAGAGGCTCACAGGCATCCATTGAACTGAATACAGGGTCTCCAATGAAGGAGTTAGAGAAAAGACCAAAGGAGCTGAAGGGTTTACAGCCCATTAGGATGAACAACAATATGAACTAACTAGGTACTAGTTAGGGTACCTCAGAGCTCCCAGGGACTCAACCATCAACCAATACATGGAGGGACTGATTGTTTTGGCAGCGTGTGTATAGTAGAGTATTGCAAAGTCGATCATCAATAGGAGGAGAGGACCTCGGCCCTGTGAAGGTTCTGTGCCCCAGTGTAGGGGAATGCCAGGGCCAATAAGTGGGAGAGGGTGGGGTGGCAAGCATGGGGAGAGGGGAGGCAACAGGGGTTTGTTCTTGGTTTTGTTTGTTTGTTTTTTGGAGGGAAACTGGGAAAGGAGAAGTCATATGACATGTAAATAAAGAAAATATCTAATAAATAATAATAATAATAAAAAAGAAATTGGTGAAAGATCACAGAAGATAAAAAAAAAAAAAAGGAGCCAAAAGCTACTTTTTTTTGTTTTTTTTTGAGACAGGGTTTTTCTGTATAGCCCTGGCTGTCCTGGAACTCACTCGGTAGACCAGGGTGGCCGCCAAAAGCTACTTTTATGTTTATAAACTGATAGAAGAAAAAACAATTTAAATTAAATCATGGGCCCTTGGGGCTTGAGTAGATGTGAATTAGTTAGTACATAGCCTAGTTGTGTTGTGTAATCTAAAAGCTGGAGCACAAATTAAAGCTCGAGGTTGAGAACAAAGGATGCTGTGGTCACCAGCGTAGGAGTGGTGGCTGAAGCCATTAGAACATGTAGGTTTGCTAACAGGAAAGCAAGAAGGAGAGGAACTGCAGCCTGGTGTGGAGGCTCACAGCTGGAATCTATACATGAGAGGCAGAGGCAGGAGGTCTGCCATGAGTTACAAGTAGCCTGGGCTACAATTACTCTGTCACCCACACAAAAGAGCATGGAATCTCATATGGTATTTATCTAATGAGCTGCTAGGAGATTTAAGGCACAAAGAACTTAGGCCGCTTGGAATGTGGGATGCTTGAGTAGAGGCAGTGACAAAGCGGAGTACACCATCTCTGTGGAATCCTTGAGGGTTTGCCAGTCTCTTCCACATACAGAAAGTGAAATCACTGCGGAGGCGGGGGCAGGGTGAGGGGAGAAGCAACCTGATGATTGAATTATTTCAGTCGGTGGTTTACATGCAAGGAATCTC
This sequence comes from Montemys delectorum, assembly GCA_019843815.1. Lineage (NCBI taxonomy): Eukaryota > Metazoa > Chordata > Mammalia > Rodentia > Muridae > Montemys > Montemys delectorum. Next base: position 3,762 of record JADRCD010210773.1, read on the forward strand.
AATGACAGCGTGCCCATTGGTGGCATAAGGTCCCTCTCTGCCAGGATGAGGAAAGTTGCTAGTTATGTAGCGCAGCTTTTTTTTTTTTTTTCTTTCAAGACAGGGTTTCTCTGTGTACCCTTGGCTGTCCAGAAACTCTGTAGACCAGGTTGGCCTCGAATTCAGAAATCCTCCTGTCTCTGTCTCCCAAGTGCTGGGATTAAAGGCGTGCGCCACCACTGCCCGGCGTAGCACAGCTTTTACCCTTTACACAGAGCCACCCACTTCACCTTTAGAGCTGCCCTGAAGAGAGGTATGTATTATCATGCGTACTGTGTAGATGAGAAGATTCAGGCCCACTGCGGTTAAATAACTCACACAGAAGTGCGTACTTAGGAAGAGGGCTAATGGGACTTCCTTGTTCCAGATACATGCACACTTTCTGAAGCTTGTTAAAAGTTTCAAGTGTACGACCTAGACTTGCAGGAAATCGGGGATTCTCACTCAGGTAGACAAAAGGTAGTTGGCTGAAAGTAATATTTGTTGAGATTTTTATATTAAAAATTTCATTTAAATTTTGCATTCCATTCCTTATTCCATTTTAATGTACAAATAGTGGCTTGCCTTAGTTTGTAGACGGTTTTAAAATTTATGTTTACATATAAATTCTATATGTTTATATCATACTACATGGTGATTCAAATTATGTAAAAATAGCATTTTAAATGACTTTATTTCCCCATCTAAGGGAGTATTCCTTGTTTCTTCAAGGGCTTCGGATATTCCCTGGCAGTCTGCTGGTCCATCTTGAAAGTGTAGTTCCTGGTGCCCAGTGGTGTATGCAAATGACAAGATTACATAAATAAAAGGTGCCCGGGATGTACTTAGAAGCAGTTTTCTGTGGAGTGATTTCAAAAACTTCTATGAAGTGCATGACATATCTCGTAAACATGCTTTAACTTATTTTCTACAATGGACTATTAACTCCTCAAGAGCAAATACATCAATTTCATCTTTATAGCCATCACCTGTGCCTGACACACTTTGTATTTTCAAAATGTGTTTATTGAATGAATGAATGAATGAATGACTACAAGTCGGTGGGAATCTGCAGGTTGAGGAAATTTTAAAACTATTAGTATTTCTGGTGATTCTGTCTTTACCATGAGAAAGCTGTGACAATAGTGCTAAATGATGCATTAGCCTAGTGCTTAGAGCTTCAGAGAAAAAGCAGTTCTCAGAACTGGGGATTGCTTTTGGAGGGGCTGGCATCTGAGCTGAGACTTAACGGATGCGTAGGGTTTGCTTCCATCAATGTTCTAGTTCTCGGTTGGCTACCTAGAACTGGTTGTTGGTGTGGATTGCTTTTGACTAAGCTCAGCTGAATGTAGAAGGCAAAACTCACCTGTGTTGTTTCCTTTACTGTGTTTGTAGAATATCCTTCAGTGGGCAAGATGCCTAGCAAAGATGTGCCACAAACCAACTGGCAATATTTTGTCTTTAAATTTATTTTTCTATAACAATTATCATATCATTTTGTATTTTCTTAGAAGGAAAAAGTTTGGACATAGGCAATTTTCTGTTGAAGACACCATTAAGTAACAGAATTTATTAACAACTGCAATTGAACCAAAGGACACATCAACTGATGGTTAGTTCCCTGCCACCAAATGAAGATATATTATCAGGATTTGTGTTAAATATTCCATTTTAACAGTGTAGATACATATTCATTAGCAGACAGATAGCCCTGGAGCATGCACTTTGCGAGACTTGTTATTTTTGCCAAGTCTGCACGGGTTTGAAAACTCTGCATTCCCTTCTGTGTGTAATCTCAGTCTGTCATTCACATGTAGAAAACTCACCTCTCTATTTAGCCTGTGGTTGGCGAGAGATAGACATTTACAGGGCCCCTCTGCCCTTGAGCTGTTCCATTAGTGCATGGAAAGCACCTTGCAGCCCGTGACAAGCGCAGCAGATCGGCACTAAATCAAAAATCAGTGCCAGCCAGGGATCTAAGCCACCATGAAGGTCACAGCCATCAACTGCATGCCATCTCAATCCAGACAAAACACATTGGATACAGGGGGATTTTCACAACTCACAATAGGTGACAAACACCTCGTGTTAGAGTGATCCATAGCAGCGACACAGGGGGATGGCCTTTTAAGCACTTTTAACTATTTAATCAAACTTTGGAAAAGCTGGAGGTAATTTTTCATATTTAAAAACAAAATGCAACAAGATAAAAACCTACACAGCGTGATGCTGCAGTGGCCGCGGCCATGGTGGTGAAGCAAGTTGCTATCATCCTTTTATTCACGTGGGGTTTTAGAAATCGTTGGCGCTCTATTGAAGTAGTTTTATTTGGTGTCCTGCTTTGAAAGCTGGGTCATTTATCTCTTGTAAAATAAACACTTTGTTCTCAAACTCCTTTTGCTTACTCTCATGGTTTCTGCTTACATTCATATTAAATAGGAGATACATTTCTGTCTTTAGTACAGCTTTAGTTCCCTTTCACCTTCAACTCAGGAAATAATCCAAGAGGAGTAGATATCAGATTTAAGTAATAAATCCCCTACTTGATAGATTTTCCTTGATCTCACTCTGAGAATTGATTGCCTGTAAATAGGAAGTGTTGGATAACCCAGAGCACTGCGCTGGACTTTACTACTGTAACTCGCAAAGTGCTTCACAGGATGAAACCTGGAAAGCTGCTGTTTCATAACCGAGCTAACACGGTAATATGATCCGATTGGATTATATCACACTATTAGAGGGAATGACGCAAAAGCTTAGTCCTTCTAACTTTGGTGAAATAATTGACAAAAGGCTAAGATAAGGGATTTATATATTTTTATACTAAAATTAGTCTTTGCAAATGCTGCTCAGCTGAACAGCAGAGGCAGTGGACTACACTTGAAACTCTCTTTGCAGTCTGAGCTGTTCAGAGATGTGAAGACTACTTTAAAAACAGGTCATTTGAGTAGTTCTTGGAACTGGGTATCTCCACCATTGAGTAAATTTGTGGTGTATTTCGTGATGGTGTAAAGCCATAGTTCAGCACAGATGTATAGAAGTAATAGAAGAACGCCACCTGCTGGCAAACTCTGTCAAGCTCTTAATTAGAAAAACTCCGGACTCAGCCTGCAGACTAGGAGAACACAAAGTTCCTTGGGAGCATTTGTTCTTCTTCTTCTTCCTTTATTTTTTTTCTAAGAAATTCACTTTCATTAAGGTGATGCATACCTTTAATATACATTATTCATTTTAAATTAACTTGATTACTAATTTTATGGAATCTCTAGTTAGAAAAGCTTTGAAATAGGCTCAGTGGGCTCTTCCCCCCTTCTTGCCAATTTACAAAGTTTTTGTGTTCATCATTACCAGCAGTCAGCCAGTGAGTCTCTCTAGTTAAAGGCTCTGGCTTTTCGCTTAATGCAGCCCATCTGTTTCTGAAATAAATTGCAAAGATCCGTGTTTAATTTTAATCAATGTATTACTAAATATGCAAATTATATTAAAAGCCATGGTTTGAAAAAGCTTTCATTTGTAAATATGGTAGCTTAAAACAGGAAGCATATCTAAAAGCCATTTAGCTACAGTAGCCTAACTCTAACGCTGTAGCTGATTTATAAGGCAGATCACAAGTTGGTCTTTCTCCCACAAGGGGATATGTAAAACTGTTGCATATCAGATTTTGTTAACATCTGATGGACTACTGCTAACAGTCTCAGAGACTCATACTTCAGCAACCATGTCTTTCACATTTAAATTAAGGTAATCTTATTCCATTCTACATCTTTCTAATTTTTTTACACAACCTAACATATGAATTTGCGTGATTGGTTTATGAATCACAGTTAAACCAATTTGAGCAAGGCTTTCAATCAATCTTAAATTTTTAGTGTCTAATTTACTTGTGATTTACATAATTAATTGTGGAAGGAATCCTTTGGGAGTCTCCCTTCTCCCCCTCTTCTCTGTCTAACCTTGTGTCTCATCCATGGGCTACACAGACTGGGAGTGATGGAGTTCTTTCAGGTCTGCTAGATGACATTTTAGGAACCCAGAATAATGTGGTGCATTATTTCCTCTGATCTGCCTGGATTAATTTAAATTAAGTTTGTTATCTGCAAAACAATTCATTTGGTATGTCATTGAATTGTGTAGCATCTCATTTATTAAGCAATAGCCATGAGGAGAGCTTTTGGAGCTCTTCCGCATACCCAGTGCATGAGTATGTGGGAATGCATACACACTCATAATGAAATACGGAATCTGTCGCCTACACATCGTGGTACTGGCTTCTGTACAATGCCTAAAACGCTGTCTAGACAGTGGTATCCTAGAGTGAAATGGCAGGAGTCTTGTTGGCTTATTGCAAGCACAGTAGTTATCAACAACAAATACCTATGAACTTACAATTAAATAAATTATAATGAAACAAAACTAATGAGCTAGTAAAAGCGTCACTATCCAGTTACTGTATCCCACTTAATGGGTTTGGTGTTCTTATGGCTCTTTGCATCTGTCTTTTGCAGCCGTGGAGTTCAGATATGCTATACTGGTGTGCAGCTGTACATTTCCTACCTGTTCTACATCTAGGACCATCATATTGGCCATGGGGGAGCATTTACACCGTTGAAGCTAGCAAATGCTACAAACACACGAGTCCTTCCTTATGTAGAGTTGGCTCTTCAAATCCCACTGCTGCCTTTCATCGTAATTCTGCAGGGCCACTCTGTCCATGTTCTCCTGTTATTTATCCTTGGGGACTATGCTAAGAGAGTAGCAACAGCTGATTGTATATGTAAAATATGTATATATATTTAAAAAATGAAATACATATTCAGCTCCAAAGAAGAATTTAAACCATTTTGTTAAATTTCAAAAACTAAGTGTAATCCCTACCATCAAATAATTTGAAAAATACAGAAGTTTTTTTTTCAATAATCTTCCTATCATAGATGGAGGAGAATATCAAATAGCGATAAGTTACTAAGAAGTCTTTGTCTTCCATATTGGCTTAGTTACTTATTGCCTTGGGGCTACCAAGCAATCTAAGCTTAGAATGTGCTAGAAAATTAGTGAAATAAATTATTTCAAGAATATAAGTAGTAGAATCACTCCATAGATCATCCTTATTAAAAATAACTTATTTTCTATGCAGCAGATCCATTAATTACACATGATAATGATTAATAATGGAAAAATTTTAAGCTCTGCTTGTGATCTTCCTCCACATAGCCACTGCTCTGCAAAGACCACACCTCATACACAGACTGGTAACCAGTCCCTAGGATCCCTGGCTCCCACAGTACACTTCTGCTACCCTATGCCCACCTGAGGCCAGAGAAACTAGAACTCCCTGACTCTCCAACTTTGTGGGAGCATGCTTCAGATGCTAGACTGGATCCCTGGGCCAGGCATGTTAGAGGTCTTGAGACCTCAAACTTCCTCCAACCTGTGTATACCCCTGCTGGTGAATCCAGATGAGCCTGGCCCTTTCTCCTATTCTTAGTGTACTCTGCTATTACCGTGCACATGCCCTTTCTGGAGAAGCAAGAGGGACACATAACCAACAAGCACCTGGTGCACATGTGCAGTGCTCCTTGAGCGTCCTGACAGTACCTTACAAACTAGAAGACACATAAAATCACTGCTCTCGGAATGATCCCCATCATACTGCACAGTGGTTTATAAGCCTAAATCCATGCCCCGCAGCTGAGCCAAGGTCTTCAGCTATCCCATCCCTTCTGGTACTGAACTTTAAAGAACACTGAACTGAGCCAAGATCTGAGATGCAGGGGTACCACAAGCTTAAAAAAAAAAAAAAAAAAAAAAGACCACTCAACTCCTGTGTGCCAGAAAGTCTTATCTAGTAAACTAACTCCAGGGACAAATCCCAAAGTAAACAAGTCTAGTGACATGAAAAGCTGAGAAAAACCTCTTTCAAAAATTATTAAGTCCATAGCAAAGGTCATCAATGACAGTGACTTAGATGAAATTTTAAGGGATTGAAAAGTATGGTATAAATATGTTAATTGATCTCAAGGAAGACTTAAATGTGTGAGTGAATTTGGAGAGGACACAGGTAACACTCTGAATAAATTCCCCCCCAAAAGAAAACAACAAACAGGTGAAGGAGACAAGTCAATTCAATTCATGATAGGAAAATAGAGGTCAGCACAGAGCTGGGAACACTGACGAGAACACAGCTGAGGTGACCCTGGGAGTGACAGTTCAGTAAGTCAATCAGAGCAGCCATAGACAGCCTCCCCATAGAACGGCTCTCACAGGGGACAGAGGAAGGGAGTGAGCCCAAGGTAGAGGATTTAGGTCATTCAGTTAAAGTCAATGACAAAAAACAAAAAACAAAAAACAAAACAAAACAAAAAACAAAACAAAACAACAACAACAAAAACAAAAAACAAAAAAAACAATGTATGAATGAAATATACTAGGTCTGTGGGACACCATAAAAATATCAAATTTATAAATCATGGCCATAGAAGGAGCGTATGACTTGAGTAGACTTCATGCCTGGTGCAGATTTCTTACTGGTAAGAGTTCCTTGCTGTATCATTCCTCGTGAGCAACTTTTGGGGGTGTTTTTAACCTAAGGTGTGGAAAGCTCTACCTCTTAGTACCACGCCGTTGGTGACTAGGTTTCCACACAAGCATCCGGATTAGAGCAACCACCCTGGGTAGTGTTCTCTGCCATCAGCACTAACTCTTCCTCCATTCTCAGAGACTGCCATTCCAAACACCTTGTACAAACGGCCCCTAACAGTCTGTTACCTTTGAGATTGTCCACTACCCCAGCACCTAGTCAGTGTACTTCTGAGACTAATCCAAATTGTGTACCTATCAATAGTCCACTCATTTTAATTGCTTAGCAGTATCCTATATTATGCAAATCATAATTTCTTTCATGACCTGTTGGTGTCAGCTTTTTATCAGTTACAAATAAAGTTGCTTACACAGTTACATTTGTTTAAGTTTTTGTGAAAAGTAATCTCCTTTTTTTTTTTTTTTTTGTTAGCCTGCCCAGAGTTTTATAATTGTCAAAACTATTTTGTGGCCTGCCTGGCATTTTAAATTCCTATCTCTAGTAAAATATGAATAAGTTAGCTTCTCTACCAGCACGAATGTGCTATTGTTATTTTTACACTTATTTATTTTACCCCCACCCCCGTGTATGTGTATGTGTTTGTGGGAGTGCATGCATGCACATATCCATGCACACATTGGGGGGGGTCACATGCCTACAGAGGTCAGAGGACAATTTGCTGGAGTTGATTCTTTCCTCCATCTCTCTAGTTCCTGTACATTATTATTTAGTCATTTTGATAGATGTATAGTGATAGCTCATTCTGGTTTTAATTCCAACTTTCTTAATGGCCAACAATGTTGATCATCACTACTGTGATACACATAGGAGTTTATATCTACTGCATGGAAACTTACTGGGCTCCATAAGTTTGAAGATGGCTCTCATCAGTTCTGGAAAGTTCATAGCCACCATTTCTACCAACTATTCTTTCCACATTGTCCCACAGTCTGTCATCTGATTTTGCATGTTTCCCAGGCTCTGCTCCATGTCTCTTAACATTTCTTTTGCATTTCTCTTTGTTTGCTTCAGTTTGGATAAATTGCCAAGTTTCATCCTCCAGCCCAGGGAGAACCCAGACTAGAGTAATGCAAACCCACATTTTAACAAGGGAGTTGGAAACTCGTATGAATATTTACTTCTCTCTGGACTCCGCCTGCAGAGGTCAAGAAGGCTATCACCAGATAATGACTTCTGTTTCTTCAACCAGAACTCAGACTCAAAATAAATCTCATTTCTTTATAATTTACCCAGTCTGCAGAATTATATTTTGCACCTAAAACAGTGCACACTTTATAAATAGAAAACACCCTTTTACGTTAAGAACAAAGATGATAAAAACAGTGTCATGGCCATTTGTTGCTTTTGTGGTCTGGTCCCTAGGGACAGATCTGTGTCTTGTAATGGTCATCTCTTTGACTATGCCTTTTCAATATTAAATTTCCATAAATAGTTAAATTGTACTTGCATAGGTGTTTTATCCAAACCTATTATTTGTAGTTTCAGCTTGGTTGCCTGCAAATGTGTTCTAGGATTTTATCTAAAGTTCTATATTTTGATTATATATTTTACACAAGCCCTATGTAAATTTAAAGATTTCATGTACTGATGATATTATATTAGTTTATTTGATGGCTACTTAAACAAGCAAAAAATAAGGTATTTAACTTTTAAAGCAAATATTGAGTCTTAAAAGACCCTACTTAAACTTGTATTCTTAATATAGAACTTTTAGACTCAACTAGAATTGTTTAAAATTTCACCAAAACCCTCATTTTGGATTCTGTAGGTTAATATTTGTACAATAACTGTGAGTATGTTTTTTAAAAATTCTATCTTTATTTTACTTTTATTGTATGAATGTTTTGCCTAGTATGTACGTTCCCCATGTGTGTCCCTGGTCCCTGTGGAGGTCAGAAGGGAACCTCAGATCCCCTGGAACAGTAGTCAGCCATGAGCCACTGCCTGGGTGCTGGGAATGGAGCAGGGTCCTCTGCAAGGGCAGCCAGTGCTTTTAACCGCTGAGCCATCACTCCAGCCCCCATCAGTATGCTTTGTAATATAATACACATGGGCTGGCCTGGTGGAGCAGGCCTATCATCTCAGCTATGTAGAGGCTTGAGGTAGGAGAATTCAAGATGGAAGCTTATATGGGCTAGAGCGTGAGATCAAGGCCAGCCTCAGCAACTTAGTGAGACCCTGCCTCAAAATAAAGAAAAAAAAATCAGGGTCTGAGCATGTAAGTTCCTGGCAGAACACTCGCCCAGTGAACATAAGGCTCTAGGTTCAGTATCTAGTAAATCCACACAAGTGGATGTTTATATCCCTTAATTCCAAATAGAAGTTCATAGTCCCAGGAGAACCTGTAGGTCTTGCAAAGGAAGATCCAAGTTTGGTGACATTAATTCGTCAATGTTTTCAAGAGCAGAGGCATGACAGGGAACCCTGAGAAACAGATCTGATAGGATTCTAACATATGGAGAAGTCCCTGCTGGGACACAAGGGCTTTGTAGCTTCTGCCTTACTTTTTGTGTCTTCTTGGGCCCCTCAAGAGCTGGCTTTCACTTTCAGTTCTATTCTTCTGTACATGGCATGCCACCATCCCCATTCATCCCATGAGCCTTCTTTATCTTTTATATCCCTCCAACCTTGGCCTTATTCCAGTTCTCTCCTCCCACAGGGATCTCTTGCTCTATAAAGTATTCGGTGCATATATGTATAAATGTATGTGTATAGGAAGTACGAACACCTGAAAAATATATATTTGTATATGTGTTTTGCTTTATACATGTATTTTATCAAGGTTATTGATAAAAGTTTATTACCTTCTCTGCTCAACATTATTTAAAGCGTCAATCACGATTCCGCCTGCACTTTTGACTGTTGCTTCTGACTGCTGCTTATCTTTTATGTATCCATCAAATTTCACCTGTCAGTTCCTCTACTAAGGAATATCTAAAGTTGCCTCCACAGACCATTCAAGCTGAAAGGAAGGTAAATGCTGCAAAGAACAGCTTTATGCCTGGAGGGGCGTTTCTTGAGGGTAGGTAGCCTGCAGTAGTATGGCTGGGTGGGGAGGAGTCTGCCTCCTGAAAAACACAAACACTTAGCTCTTTGCAATGCTTGTCATGGTAACTCTACATCTACAGGAAATGCATAGGGAGCTTAGTCCTCATACTCTTGCTAACATATATGAATTTCAAGTACATTAAAAAAAATCTGAACTATCAGTACATTTAAAGGCACATGAGTGTACAGCCTAGTCAGTTACAGGATAAAGAAAGGGAGTGCTTGTCAAGGCCTGGAAGGCTCCTTTCCAGTGGTCCCTCCTTTCGCCTTCATTTTTATGGGGATCACTTCTTTGTTTTTCCTTTTATATTTACTCAAGTATTCATGCTCACCCACTATAATTTAGCTTTTCCTAATTTTGAATTATGAATATGTTCTTTTGGGTCTGGCTTCGACTTGTTACTCTGGATATTTATCAAGTACTGCTACAGTTATCCTATTTTTGCTATTGTAGAATATTCTTTTGTAAAAATCACCATATAACATACTAAAACTCACTTACATGTTCTAATACTGACAAGGATTTGGGTTTTAAAAGTATGTGTATAGTAATAAAGATGCTATGTACATTTATTTAGGTTATTTACATTTTCTCTTACAGTCCACATTTATTTTCTTTTTCTTTTTGGTTTTCTTCAAGACAGAGTCTCACTATGTAGCTTTGGCTGTCCTGGAACTCACTCTGTAGACCAGGATGGCCTTAAATGCACAGAGATCCACCTACTTCTGCCTCCCAAATGCTGGGATTAAAGGTTTATTTTGACTCACAGTTTGAGGGGACAGTCTTTATTGGCAAGGAAAGTGGCAGCTGGTCACTTTGTGACTGTGGTCAGAGAGGGGGATGTTGTGCTCAGCTCACTTTCCACGGTGTTCTCCTTCATCCACTTTAAGACCCTGGATCATGGTGTCTCACTGCCCACAAGAGGGTAGGGCTTCTCTCCCCAGTTTAAGCTCTCTGCAAACACCCTCACAGGCTCGCCAAGAGGTGTGCCTCCAGCCAAGTTGACAAGAAAGATTAACTGTTGCAAGCAAATGTGTTCTGAAATGTGTTGATTAATTTCTGGATGCTCCTGCAGCCTTGCTTTCTGTAATAAGCATGTCTTGGCTACGGTGCGGTGTCCTCTCTCTGTGTTGCTGTATTTTGTTTGCTGACACACTTTTCTTGCTCTGGATTTCTCTTATATTCATGGATTGTTGCTAGCGAGTTTTCTTTCTCAAAATGTCCTTGCCAGCCTTTGATATTAAACTAATTTTAGTCTGACAAAAGTAATAGGAAATCACTCTTATTTTTCCAATTTCTGGAAGATTATTTAAGATTGATAGTATTTACTCAACTGGGATGGTTGGCCTGTGAAGGCATGGATTTCATTTTCTTTTCTTTTCTTTTTTTTTTTTAACATGGAAGGTAGCCAACTTTATTAGCCTAACTGAAACTTCCAATTTACAAGGAAAATAACATGAACCCAGCACCACCTACAAACTGTCAAGTCACATACTGTTCTTGTCACACCTGACCATACTGAGTGTCACAGGGCAACCCCATCATGGCTGCTGCAAGACCACACTTCTGCTCTGACAGTTTCATCATCAAGGACACACACCGACTTGTTTTGAAGTTTTTGAGTTGAAAGGGTCAATGTGGAGAACAGAGCCTTGCTTTTCCAACTAAAAACAAAAAGGGAACTAGGGACTGAGTGAGCAACATCTCTTCCAGTCTGCTAGAGTGCTCTATGGGTACTCGCAAGTGGCAGGGGCAGGACACTAGCACTAGCAGGCTGCTCTGGTGACACTCAGCTCCATCCCTCTGCGGATGCTTTCTGCTGGTGGTAGTAGGTGTCTATTCTGGCAGCTGCAGCAGCTTGATGGGGAAGGAAGGAGCCACCCACCCATCACCTCTTCTTGAAGCCGTATTTTTTGCGTTCATAGAACAGGTCTGTCTTAGAGCTCCCCAAATTGACAATCTTTAGGCAACCGTTTCTATCCTTCTCCTGAATGGTGTACTCTTTACAATAGTAGGCATCAGAGACTCCGGGACCTCCACAGATCACACACTGGCCCTGGTAAGATCCGTAGTTGCACTCATCACATATGCAAACCAGGGTGCAGGGACGCACATATGAGTTGCAGATCACACATTTGCCATCACATTTTTCACACAGTCTTCCGATAGCAACACCAGCCTGCTTACGGCAGAAAATCAAATCGGGATGATGCTTAGCCATAATTCGTTTCCAAGCCGGCGGCCGGAAGCTTAGAAAACTGGATTTCATTTTCTTATAATAGTTAACAAAGTATTTATCTTTTTAAAACTTGTGATATGATTTTGGTAAATTGCATTTTCTACAAAGTTCACTTTACTTGAAATTTCAATTTTGTATTCATAAAATTGTTTATAATTTTCATTCAAAAATACATGTTTTTCTATTTTAATGTTTTATGTTCATGATTTCTACCTGCTTGCCTTGATCAATCTTCTCATAGGATTGTCAGTGTGTGCGTCTATGTGTGTATGTATGTAGGTATGCATGTATGTATCTATCATCTATCTATCTATCTATCTATCTATCTATCTATCTATCTATCTATCTATCTATCCTTGTCTGTTTGTCTGTCTGTCTGTCTGTCTATCTATCTATCAACCATATAATATCTTACATCATATCTATCTCGTGTAGGTGTGTGTGTACCTGAGTGCATTTAAGTGTGCATCTGGGCCAACTGTCCGTGGAGACCAGAGGACTATTCCTCAGGTACTACCCACTTAGTTTTGTTTTTAATTTAAACAGGGTTTCTCTCACTGGCCTGGAACTCACCAACTCAACTAGTCTAGCAAGCCAGTGATCTTTGTCTTGTCTTCCTGGGACTGGGATTATAACACACTATCCTGCCACGCTTTTTAAATGTAGGCTCCAAAAGTCAAACTCAGGTTCTTAGGTTTGCAGTGCAAAGACTTTATAGACTGAGCCATCCTCCCCAAGCCAGGACAGTCAGTTTAATATTGTTACAATAAAATCTTTCTTAAATTAAATTTTTGTTCTAAGATTCTACCAGTTTTTGTATGATCTCTGCCTGACTTCTTTCTTTTCCTTTCTTGGCTTTAATTTACTCTTTTTCTTTAACTTCTCATGAATAATGCTCACTTCATTAATTTCAGCCTTATTTTCCTAATATGCATTTAATGCTATTAATTTCTCATATTACATCTTTAATTCTCACAAGTTTTTGTATTTTTTTATTTTCAGTTTAAATTTTTTTCTATGAGTTGAGATAGAGTACAAATAGATTGATTATAGCTAAGAATAACTATATTTCAAAGTAGAAGACAGAACTTCAAATGGTATCATGCAGTAGACATTGTAATTACCTCAGATTGATCATCATACAGTGGGTATATGAACTGAAACACCACACTACACCCTGTAACTGTGCGCAATTAGTGTGTGTGACTGATGAAACCAAGCCTTGGGTATAGTTCCATGGCTTTCTCTTTGTCCTTACATTACTTACAGGCAGATTCCTTGTTTTCCACATACATAGACATTTAAAAAATGTGTGTGAGTGCATACATGTGAGGGCACATGCATATGTGTGCACATGTATGTATGTGAGTGTGTGTGGAGGCCACAGGATCATCTCAAGTGTCCTTTAGGAACTTCCTTCTTGGTTTTTGAGATTGGGTCCCTCACTGGCCCTGGAGCTCACTGAGTAGCTTAAGTTGGCCAGCTGGTCTGCCTCAGGGATCTGAAGTCTCTGCCCCACCCAGTGCTGGGATTGCAAGTGCGTTCCATTACGCCTGGCTCCTGAACTGGCAGTTAAACACAGGTCTTCGTGCTCAGGTAGTAAGCATTTTACTAATCGAAGCTATCTCCCCAGCACTAAAATTGTGTGTGCATGTGTGCACGTATGTATTTGGTGTGTGTGCCAAAGAGGATGCACACAGAAACCACAGGAAGATTCTGGGTGTTTCCCTGTATTATTCTCTGGTTTATTGCCTTGTTTGCAACAGGGTCTTTCATTGAATCTAAAGCTTTTTATTTCAGCTGGGTTGGCTAACCAGCAAGCTCTTGGGATCTTCCTATCCATGTTTGAGTCATAGTTACAGATTGGCTATACCTGGCTTTTTCAAACTCAAGTGCTCATGCTCACCAGTTACCAGTAGTTGGCTGCCCAATGTGCATGCTGGGAATCAAATGTCATGTCTTCTGCAGGAGTGGTGTATGCTCTGACCACTGAGCACCTTCTCTTGCTTCAGTCTGTCATTTTACTAGATAATTTAATCCAATGATATTTAACACAATTATTTATCTTTAATAAGAGGACCTGAATTTTTTTTTCAAGACAGGGTTTCTCTGTGTAGTGCTGGCTGTCCTGGAACTCACTCTGTAGACCAGGCTGTCCTCAAACTCAGAAATCCGCCTGTCTCTGCCTCCTAAGTGCTGCCTGGCTTTTGATTCTTTTTTTTTTTTTTTTTTTTTTGAGGAATTAGGTTTTTATTAGGATAAGGACAATAGAAAGTCCATTCTGAAATATTTACTATGAATTCATATTTTCTAGATGTGCTCTAAGTACTGAGAAAGCTTGCATTTTTAATTTAAAATATTTGATAGAAAAGGAAGGCGATAGTTGAGATTTAAAGAAATTAGATTCAATATGGGATACTTATTAAAAACATAGATCAAGAAAGGAAACATATTAAGTTTCAAATTAATCAAACCTGAGCTTTAGTATGACACTGATAGAACCAGAAAATATTTTGGGCTCATTGACTTATAATTATAGTGGTGTGAATCACATACCACTGGTTTATATATATAAGATATTCAGAATATTAAAATATAAAATTATATTATATTATATAACATATTATATTTAAATATGTATATATTTATAACAATAGCTAAATATATATTTATAATATACATTGTATACCAAATATATTTGATGTGTATCAATATATAACACTTATATATTATATATAATTATGTATTTAATATATACATATGTACATATATATGTAATGTGTGTGTATATACAAATATATATAAGTATATATTTGATATAAAGTATATCAACTATATCTATAGATATTTAAATTTTTCATATATTTTAATCATATTCCTTCCCTACCCCAATCCCTCCTATATTCCCCATCCCTACTCACTCAACCTCATATTTTGTCACAAAAACAACAACAAAAAACCAGCACAAAAACCATGGAGTCTGATTTGTGTTCGCTAGTTACACCTGAGAATGAGGCCTGCCCTGAAGTGTGGTTGGTATGCTTGAGGTACCACCATAGAAAAAAACTTCTTGGCTAGGGATGGAACTCTGTGTCCACTTCCCCTTCTCAGTGCTGGGATTTGATCTGGAGTGAACTGTGCAGGCCTTCTGCATGCTGTCCCAGTCTCTCTGAGTTTCTATGTGCATCAGACCTGCTGTGTTTGGGAAGTATTTCCTTGAAGTCACTCACTGCCTCTGGCCCTCACAGTCTTTCCACTTCCTCATCTACAGAGATCCCTGAGCCTTGAAGAAAGCAGTGTGATACAGACATCCCATTTTGGGTGGAGTGCTCCCAAGTCTCTAACTCTTTGCGCCTTGGTTGTAGGTCTAACTCTCTGCACCTTGGTTGTAGGTCTAACTCTCTGCACCTTGGTTGTAGGTCTAACTCTCTGCACCTTGGTTGTAGATCTCTATGTTAATTATTATCTGCTACCAGAAGCTTCTCCAAGGAGGGTCGAGCCATGCACTGATCTATGAATATATGTAACTAGGAATTGTTCTATTGCTGTGCTCACAGACTGGGCCTTAAATCCAACCAGTGGTTGGTTTCACCCCTAATATTTGAGCCACTCCTACACCAGTGTTCACGTCATGCAAGAACAGTGGTGATTGTGGCTCACTGAATTCCTATCTGGGTGAGAGTGATGAGCAGCTTTCTCCTCTGGCAGTGTGTGTAGCACCTTCCCGCACTATGAATGCTAGCTAGTGGGGGTGAAGCTTCTAGTTGATCACCAGCTTGATTCTTCATATTAGATGACAAAAGTGTGTGGCTTCTTTAGCAAGAAGAGCTTACTATCTGGTTTTGGAGGATAACCAATAGCATTGGCAATAGCCTGTCATGTTTGTGGGTGTCTATAAGACCTCCTCAACCATCAGCTGAAAAATATGTAGCCAACTCCTGGTTCTGGACTTCCATTTGGAAGCATACAATGTGGTAGTGACTCTTCCATTATGTGGTACCTTCATTTAAACTCCCTTTATGTATTTTAGGAAACTTCCATAGTAGTAGACTTCTGTATTGCCTTTTAAAAAGACCTTTGGTGTTAGTTATCCCTCCTCACTTTTTCCTTCTCTGGGTTTTGTTATAAACTTAACAGACTGCGGAAAGCTTGTGCATATTGAGGTGAAATAGTTGTTGAAGCACTTAGCAACCTTCTGAGGCTGCCCCCAGGATTGCCCAGAGTTAAGGACTCACATATATGGAGGGTCCTTGTAACCAAAGGACGAGTACAAAGATGCAATTGTAAAAGTGTACAAAAATAAAGAAAAAAGATCCTTGACTCCAAATGTAAATTCTGTCTTAGAGCAGAGGGACCAGGCTCAGAGGCCTAGCTCCGAGGGGGGAGTTCTTCCTTAGCATGTGTATAATGCTGGGCTCAATAGCCAGGACTGCAAGACCAAGTTAAAATAACACAACTGTAAATCTTTCTATAGAAGTAAATGTAAATATTATTTAAGAAGATATTTAAGAACCATTGTTAATTTAGTAGGCTTTATCATACTGTGGAGAAATAAAAATGTTATTTAGAGGCATATATAGAAGTATACAGGACTGAATGACAATATCATAAATTCAATATCTTGCAACAACCAAGGTATTTTCCCCTTCCCAAAAAGGGGAAAAGACCCGTGTGTCAAACTATTCAGAGCTATTGAATATGACTGGTAGGTATTATGAGAGTGTATTGTGTGGTTTTCTGCACTGTAGCCTAGTTTTGCTCCTGATAGGTTACATAACACAAGAATAATCTGCAGAAAAATGTGAAATGGGCTAATGCTAGCAGAGGTTAAAGATCTTTAGGTAAAGTAGCGCTATCAATCACAGAATAGAGTAATTTGAACTCTGAAGTCATGGTTCTAAGAAATTCCTAAGGTACTGTCCAACTTGGTTTATCGAAGTGGATACTTTTTCAGGTTACAACTATGGTTTCTAATTTAGCCAATTTAGTTTTATTTAATCAGTCTATTTTTAATGGTCCTGGAACCCCATCAGAGAGTGACTTTACACCCAAAGTGTAAGATAGATAATTGTAGTGGCTTTCTCAACTGCTTGATCTCCAATTACATGTGTCTTTCCAGTAAGGCTGTGGCTGCTCGAGAGTTATGCTTCAGTGACTTAAAAGGAAAGTTAGTTTAAAGGCTGAACATTTCATTTTTTTGAAACAGGGTGTGTGTGTGTGTGTGTGTGTGTGTATTCCTTGCTGGGCTCAAACTTGCTAAGTAGATCAGGTTAGCTCTTAATCCACAGAGATCTGCCTGGCTCTGCCTCCTGAGTGCTGGGATTAAGTTGTGTGCCACATTGTCTGACTAAAGCCCTAAGATTTTAAGCTGTTTTCATTCAATTACTAAAAAAGCACAGAACTTTTATAAACTAGAAAAACATATTGAGAATACTTTTGCTTAATATTTTCAGGGAAAAATCTGGAGGCTCAGGTTAAAAAACCTTGTAGAGATTGGTTTGCTTGTGGATGTCTTTATATATAACAGAAAGCAAAGTGTTGCCCTAGCATGTGTAGCCTTAAAGTCACTAGTCGGACAAGAGTTCCACGCATGCCCTTAGAATACAGTGCGGATGGACATAAGACATCCAGAGGCCCTCCTGCTGTCTTGTGACCCACTGCAGGTATGACTAGCATGTGCAAGTTTGTGGTGGAGAAATGGGAGGGGAAGAGAAGCTTTGAGCTCTACAGGAGAGGCGGAACTGGAGATTCGAGGGTAGAGACAAATAGCCTGATCTGAGTAGCCTGCCCTGCCAGCTGAGGCATGCTGAGGTCCGGGCTGCCTGAGGAGTATGTCTAGGTCTGTGGCCCTGCAGCAGCAAGGGTTGGGGTGGATGTCATGCCCATGATACCACCAAAGATCACGTGGATGTCACTGGTCTGTGCTGCTGCCTGGGACCAAAAGGTTGTGCAGAGCTGGCCCCTGCTCACTTGCGGTGGCACTTGGGAGAGCTGGCCCTAGTGGTGAAGGTGCAAATAAGCTGGCCCCAAAAGGCCCTGCCCCTTGCCAGCTGAGGCATTGTGTGAGCTAGTCCTGGAGAGAGCTCACCCTGGTGGTGTGGGTGCGGGAGAGGTGTGCTGACCATCTCAGCAACACCCCCTACCCCCAGCCCCAGGCCCAGGGCTTTGAATTGACCCACTTCAACATCGGTCCATTGACAGTGTCTTTTGCCTTACAGAAGCTTTGCAACTTTATGAGGTCCCATTTGTCAATTCTTGATCTTAGAGCAGAAGCTATTGGGGTTCTCTTCAGGAAGTTTTCCCCTATGCCTATTTGTTCAAGGTTCTTCCCCACTTTACTTTCTATTAGTTTCAATGTATCTGGTTTGATGTGGAGGTTCCTGATCCACTTGGACTTGAGCTTTGTACAAGGAGAAAGGAATGGGTCGATTTGCATTTTTCTACATGCTAACCACCAATTGAGCCAGCACCATCTGTTGAAAATGCTGTCTTTTTTCCACTGTATGGTTTTAGCTCCTTTGTCAAAGATCAAGTGACCACAGGTGCATGGGTTCATTTCTGGGTCTTCAATTCTGTTCCATTGATCTACCTGCCTGTCACTGTACCAATACCATGCAGTTTTTACCACAATGCTCTGTAGTACAGCTTAAGGTCCGGGATTGTGATTCCACCAGAGGTTCCTTTATTGTTGAGGATAGTTTTTGCTATCCTAGGTCTTTTGTTATTCCAGATGAATTTGCAAATTGCTCTTTTTAAGTCTGTGAAGAATTGAGTTGGAATTTTGATGGGGATTGCATTGAATCTGTAGATTGCCTTCGGTAAGATGGCCATTTTTACTATATTAATCCTGCCAATCCATGAACATGGGAGATCTTTCCATCTTCTGAGATCTTCTTCAATTTCGTTCTTCAGAGACTTGAAGTTCTTGTCAAACAGATCTTTTACTTGCTTAGTTAGAGTTACACGGAGGTATTTTATATTATTTGTAGCTATTGTGAAGGGTGTTGTTTCCCTAATTTCTTTCTCATCCTGTTTATCCTTTGTGTAGAGGAAGGCCTCTGATTTGCTTGAGTTAATTTTATATCCAGCAGCTACTTTGCTGAAGTTGTTTATCAGGTTTAGGAGCTCTCTGGTGGAATTTTTGGGGTCACTTAAGTATACTATCATATCATCAGCAAATAGTGATAATTTGACTTCTTCCTTTCCAATTTGTATCCCTTTGATCTCCTTTTGTTGCCTAATTGCTCTGGCTAGAACTTCAAGTACAATATTGAATAGGTAGGGAGAGAGTGGGCAGCCTTGTCTAGTCCTTGATTTTAGTGGGATTGCTTCAAGTTTCTCTCCATTTAGTTTGATGTTGGCTACTGGTTTCCTGTATATTGCTTTTATTATATTATTTAAGTATGGGCCTTGAATTCCAGATCTTTCCAAGACTTTTATCATGAAGGGGGAATACAGGAAGAATGACACACAAACCACAAGAAACCTAAGAAGAAGGAAGACCAAAAGGTGGACATTTCATTCCTTCTTAAAAAGGGGAACCAAATACCCATAGAAGGAGTGGCAGAGATTAACTATGGAGCAGAGACTGAAGGAAGGACAAGCATATAGCTATCTCCTGAGAGGCTCTGACAATACCTAACTAATACAGATGTAGAGGCTCACAGCCATTCATTGAACTGAGTACACGGTCCCCAATGAAGGAGTTAGAGAAAGGTTCTATGGAGCTGAAGGGTTTGCAGCCCCTTAGGATGAACAACAATTACTAACTAGTACCTTCAGAGCTCCCAGGGACCCAATCACCAATCAAGGACTATACAGGGTGGGACTGAATGTTCTGGCAGCATGTGTATAGTAGAGGATTGAAAATTCGATCATCAATAGGAGGAAAAGACCTCGGCCTTGTGAAGGTTTTGTGCCCCAGTGTAGGAGAATGCCAGGGCCAATAAGTGGGAGAGGGTGGGGTGACAGGTATGGGGAGGGGGGAGGCAAAAGGGGTTTGTTCTTGTTGATTTTGTTTGTTTGTTTGTTTTTTGGAGGGGAACCTGGGAAAGGAAAAATTTACATGTAAATAAAGAAAATATCTAATTAAAAAAAAAAAACAAAAACCATCAACCCAATCTGTGAACAGCTGGAGGGTGTGAAGGGGCCAGTCCTACAGAACCAAAGCTGCAGGATCTCCATGACACAGGGCAGCAACAGGACATCTGAGAGGAGTCCTTGTGAGAATCCAGTATTGATAATGTAGCAGAAGACAGAGGCCTGGAACAAGTGACTCACTGGAATAAACGTTTCAAGAAATGCTGTTTGGACAGAAGGGTGCACTGTGTGACACTGCAGCTTCCGTGATGAGATGTTTGATTGTTCATTTGTTTTAATTTGGGGGGGAAGTTGCATGGGCAGAGGGTGGATACAAAGGGACAGGAAACGAGCAGGACTGGGGTGTATGATGTGAAATTTGCAAAGAATAAAAAGGTTTTAAAGAGGGTACTAGAGGGTCTGGAGTTTGTCAGTGGTAGGGGAGGTCTTAGTTTCATATGTAGCCTCATATAAGAAAACAAAAATAAAACAGCAATAATTAAAAAAAAAACCTAGTGAAACCCATGATAAAAATCTTCCTAAAATTGGAATCTTTTTGAAGCAGACTTCACATTTAACAAAAAAAAGTAAACTCATTGAAATAAAGAGTAATAACAGAAGATCTTAAAAATCATTTTGTTGTTTGATTTAAATTCAGATCGGAGAATTTCTACCAATATTTTAGTAAAGGGAGCAGGAGGAATGTCCAATGGTTAAGAATACTTGCTCCTTTCGCAGGGGACCCAGCTTCGGTTCTCAGTCCCCTCGTGAGAACTCTCACAACCAACTGTGACTTCAGCCACAGGGCATCTGATGTCCTCTGTGGCCTTTGTAAGCACTCACACACATATGACACACACGTGTTGTGGGTGTTCACAAGAAGCTGTTTCCAAGTGGGATCTTAATTACATCTCAATGGAGAATTTTGTTAGAACCTTTTTATCTTATGCTAGAGATAACAGGATAAAACATTGAGACATAGAATTCGGGAAGATTAAAGATGAAGTACTTACAGCTAAATTGCAAACTGAACTTTCAATTAAACTATGTTGATTATTTAGTAAATACAGTGAATACAGAATGTCTTTACAAAATCATTCCATATAAATGATTGTGAGAACCTACTTCTAAAGTATAGCTTGATTAATTTGGAATATATACTTTCAAAATAATTTCTATGATGCTTAAATATAAATGCAATTACATAGGATAGTGATGTAAACAAGCTTATTTTGCTGAAAATAAATAACCAAGCAGCATATTCCAGTAACTATTTTTCTTTTCATAGTCATTAGAGTAACTATTGAATTTTATTAATCAAGGGCCTAAGGGATATAATATATACATATTAGGAACTTTATTTTTGTTTTATAGGTATGAGTGAGTACCTACATGTATGATGTGTGCTGGTTTCTATGGAGGCCTGAGGGGGTCAGATCTCTAGAGCTGGAGTTACAGGTAGTGTGAGTTGCCCTGTGTACAATGCGCTTAACCCCTGGCACGTATCCCCAGCCTCTGAAAACGTAGTTTTAACTATATGAATTCCATCATTTGAAACTAGCTGAAAAGTGTGCTGTCATCTGTACTCCTGATGTTTTGCTAAATACCTCAGAAGTGTTTGTCAGTTATATAAATGCAATGCTCTTGTTTTGAAAGTCAGAGAATATAAGCTTAGAAAATTAAAATTAATAACAGCTGCAAGGAAACTGCTACTATTCATGAGGATTATTCATTTGACAGTAAATTTACAGTGTGTGCATATATATTTAAGGCATGCATTATTGATATCTTATGTTAATTTTTTTACATAAAGTAAAAATTGCATTTTTTAAAAAAATTTTGTCTTATGAATCATTTCATTTGAAAATGCTTTATTTCACTAAAAATGTTTTAAATTCATAGCTATTTCAGATTGGAAGTACTTCTTTGAGATTACATAAATTAAGAACAAAATATTATTTATACTCATATTTACCTTAGAGAAAGGCATTTCTTGTTAATGTGGATCCAGTCCTGTGGCATGTTAGCACTCGCACTTAGGAAAAACAAGGCTATAATGCCACCTGGGGGCTCCCGGGCACATCACAGTTCACGCAAATAGACAGCGGAATATGTCACTGCCTTCATTTGTCCTTCCAAACAATAATTACTGTTTATTTTGTCTTTTTATTGATTTTAATAGAAACTATGTACAAGAAATATGGCTCAAAATATTATCCTTTAAAAATAACCTATATTATAGGAAATTGTATTTTCTATAAACAAACAGTATTTTCCCTCATAAGAGAATAGGTAATGTAGAAATATGCATAAAATGAGATAGAGACTGTGAAACATTAGAGTATGTATAGCATAGGATAGAGCATGTGTAACATAGGAATATGTATGACAGGATAATGTGTAACATAGGAGTATGTATAACATAGGATAGTGTCTGTAACAAAGGAGTATGCATAACATAGAATAGATAGTGTGTGTAGCATAGGACAGATAGAGTGTGCATAACATAGGGTAGTGTGTGCAACACAGGATAGTGTATAACATAAGTGTCTTAGTCAGGGTTTCTATTCCTGCACAAACATCATGACCAATAAGCAAGTTGGGGAGGAAAGGGTTTATTCAGCTTACTTCCACATGGCTGTTGATCACCAGAGGAAGTCAGGACTAGAACTCAAGCAGGTCAGGAAGCAGGAGCTGATGCAGAGGCCATGGAGGAATGTTCCTTGCTGGCTTGCTTCCCTGGCTTGCTCAGCCTGCTCTCTTATAGAACCCAAGACTTCCAGCCCAGAGATGGCACCACCCACAAGGGGCCTTACCCCCTTGATCACTAATTGAGAAAATGCCCCACAGCTGGATCTCATGGAGGCACTTCCCCAACTGAAGCTCCCTTCTCTGCGATAACTCCAGCCTGTATCAAGTTGACACACAAAACTAGCCAGTACAATAAGATAGTGTGGGTAACAAAGGAGTGTGTATAACATAGGACAGATAGAGTATTGTAATTTAGGAGTATATAACATAGGACAGATAGCATGTGTAACATTGGGGTATATATAACATAGAATAGATAGTGTGTAACATCGGAGTATTATAACATATGACAGATAAAGTATTGCAATATAGGAGAGTGTATAACATAGAAGAGACTATATGTAACAATGGAACTCTAAAATTCATCATAGGTCATAAGAAACAGGGGGAAAGAGTCAAACCAAATAAAAACAAACTGAACAAAGGATTGTTATATACACTTGCATTAGTAAAAAGATTTTTTTTTCTTCTTTCCCTATTTAACCTTCAAAATATATAGAGAGTTGCATGAGCAGGCCTACCTGAGAAAGGTCACGGTTGAGAAGCAGTTACAGTGCGACCCATTCCCCAACCCGTTTGAGGAGTCCCTTTGCATTCAGTGTTAAGTTGTTTTCACTGAAGGTCTGAACATTTCTATGAAAAAGAAAGAGCCTTTGTGCAGTCAGTAAATAGGCAGTGCCATTTGCACAGTAAAAATCTGCATTCTGTAATTGATGCCTTTAAAAAAATCGTTTGATGCTGTCCTTTGCCTTACGAAAGTTTTTCAGTTTCAAGAGGTCCCGTTTATCAGTTGTTGATCTTAGACCCTGAGCCATTGGTGTTCTGTCAGGAAGTTGTCTCCTGTACCAATGAGTTCAAGGCTATTTCCCACTTTCCCTTCCATTAGACTTAGAGTATCCAGTTTTATGGTGAGGTCTTTGATCCACTTGGACTTAAGTTTTGTGCATGGTGATAAATATGGATTTATTTGTATTCTTCTACATGGAGACATCCAGTTAAACCAGCTTGATTTTTTGAAGATTCTTTCTTTTCTCCATTATATGGTTTTGGCTTCTTTGTTAAAACTCAGGTGTCCATAGGTGTATGAGTTTACTTCTGGGTCTTCAGTTTGATTCTGTTGATCAACCTGTCTGTTTCTACACCAATAGCATGCGGCTTCTTTTTTTTTTAAATCACTATTGCTCTGTAGTATAACTTGAAATCAGGGATGGCAATGCCTTCAGTTCTCTTATTGTACATGATTCCTTTAGCTATTCTGGGTTTTTTATTTTCTATATGAAGCTGAGAATTTTTCTTTCAAGGTCTACAATGAATTGTGTTGTAGTTTTTTTGTTTGTTTAGGAATTGCATTGAATCTGTAGATTACTTTTGGTAAAATGGCCATTTTCACTATGTTAATCCTACTGATCCATGAACATGGGAGATCTTTCTTCTGGTATCTTCTTCAATTTCTTTCTTCAGAGACTTGAAGTTCTTTTCATGTAGCTCTTTCACTTGCTTGGTTAGAGTTAGACCATGATATTTTATACTATTTGTGGCTATTGTGAAGGGCTTTGTTTTCCTGATTTCATTCTCTGTTGGTTTATCATTTGTATAAAGGAAAGCTACTGGTTTTTGTTGGTTGGTTGGTTGGTTGGTTGGTTGGTTGGTTGTTGTTTTTGTCAATTTTGTATCCAGACACTTTGCCAAAGGTGTTTATCAGCTGACGTTCTCTGGTAGAATTTTTGGGGTCACTTATATATACTACCATATCATCTACAAATAGAGATACCTTGACTTCTTTTCTAATTTGTACCCTCTTGATCTCCTTTTGTTGTCCTATTGCTACAGCTAGAATTTCAATACTATATTGAAGAGATACAGGACTAGAAAATATCATCCTGAGTGAGATAACCCAGACCCAAAAGGATATGCATTGTTTGTACTCACTGATAAGTGGATATTAGTCATAAAATACAAAATAACCAAGCTATAATCAGCAGACCCAAAGAAGCCAAATAACAAGGAGGGCCCAGGGAAGACACTTGAATCTCACTCAGAAGAGGTGCTGGATACAGATCCCTACCCAGATGTCTGCAGAACCTGTTTGCTTCAAGACAGGATGTTGTGTCCTGTGAGGAAAAAACATCCTGCCTTTTGCTGTTCAGCGATGGTATGCAGGTAGCAATGAGTCAGCCCCGCTTGGGGGTTACCAGCATGATCATGACTGGGGTTATTTCCTCCTTGTATTTTTTTTATCCCCCCCATGCTGCTCAGTATAAATTGAACAGAGAGAAATAAAGCATTGGCCCTCTTCCTTGACGAATGACCAGAGTCTGTGTCTTTTTTTTTTAATTAGATTATTTTCTTTATTTACATGTAAATTTTTCCTTTCCCAGGTTCCCCTCCAAAAAACAAACAAACAAACAAAAACAACAAGAACAAACCCCTTTTGCCTCCCCCCTCCCCATGCCTGCCACCTCACCCTCTCCCACTTATTGGCCCTGGCATTCCCCTACACTGGGGCACAAAACCTTCACAAGGCCGAGGTCCTTTCCTCCTATTGATGATCAAATTTGCAATCCTCTACTATACACATGCTGCCAGAACATTCAGTCCCACCATGTATAGTCCTTGATTGGTGGTTGGGTCCCTGGGAGCTCTGAGGGTACTAGTTAGTAATTGTTGTTCGTCCTAAGGGGCTGCAAACCCTTCAGCTCCATAGAACCTTTCTCTAACTCCTTCATTGGGGACCGTGTACTCAGTTCAATGAATGGCTGTGAGCCTCTACATCTGTATTAGTTAGGTATTGTCAGAGCCTCTCAGGAGATAGCTATATGCTTGTCCTTCCTTCAGTCTCTGCTCCATAGTTAATCTCTGCCACTCTATATCTGATAGAGGGCTAATATCCAATGTATACAAAGAACTCAAGAAGTTAGTCTCCAGAGAACCAAATAACCCTATTAAAAATTGGGGTATAGAGCTAAACAAAGAATTCTCTACTGATGAACACCAAATGGCTGAGAAGCACCTAAAGAAATGTTCAACATCCTTAGTCATCAGGGAAATGCAAATAAAAACAACTCTGAGATTCCACCTCACACCAGTCAGATTGGCTAGGATAAAAGACTTAGGTGACAGCAGATGCTGGAGAGGTTGTGGAGAAAGAGGAACACTACTTCACTGCTGGTGGGATTGCAAACTGGTACAACCACTCTGGAAATCAGTGTGGCGGTTCCTCCGGAAATTGGACATAGTTCTACCAGAGGACCCATCTATACCACTCCTGGGCATATACCCAGAAGATGCTCCATCATATAATAAGGACACATGCTCCACCATGTTCATAGCAGCCTTATTTATAATAGCCAGAAACTGGAAACAACCCAGATGTCCCTCAACAGAGGAATGGATACAGATAGTGTGGTACATCTACACAATGGAGTACTACTCAGCTATTAAAAACAATGAATTTATGAAATTCTTAGGGAAATGGATGGATCTGGAGAGTATCATCCTGAGTGAGGTAACCCAATTACAAAAGAACACACATGGTATGCATTCTTTGATAAGTGGTTATTAGCCCAGAAGTTTAGAATACAGGAAGAACAACCCACAAACCACAAGAAACTTAAGAAGAAGGAAGACCAAAAGGTGGACATTCCATTCCTTCTTAAAAACAGAGTCTGTGTCTTTTGTTAAATTCCCCAGGCCTATGCCCGATTCTTGGTACCGTGAGCCATCCAAGGGGAAATAAAATAGTCATCTGAGGTTGATGGAGGAAGGGAACCAGGTAAGAGAGGAGAAGGGAAGGGGCAGAGCCTAGGGAGAGAGGTCTGGGAGAGTGGGGGGGGGTGCATCTCTAGGGCATGCCAGAGACCTGGGATGGGGGAGGCTCCAGGGGTCTATGAGGGTGACTCTAGCTGAGACTCCTAGCAGTGGGGATATGGATCCTGAAGTGGCCACCTCCTGTAGCCAGGCAGGACTC